>CM065392.1:3385000-3422500 GCA_033060915.1 Euryodendron excelsum | reverse complement strand
TGGTGATTTGGGATTTTAATGCTATTCGATATTAATATGAAAATAAAGGTGGCAGTACTGATTGGCCAGGTTTCACGGAAGAATGCAATGAATATTTTGTTGAAGCAGAGTTGGAGGACCTGAAATAGGGTGCTTATGTATACTGAGAATAATGGATGTGCTAACAACTACATTTTAAGGAAGATTGGCAGAGCTCTGGTTGATGATTATTGGTTAAAGCAGTTGAAAAGTGCTAAATATCACAGCCCTATTGTAGTTAGAACTGGTACTGATATCAAACAGGGGAAAAAACCTTTCAAATTTTTTTTTTTAAACTTTTGGACAGAATATGAAGAATTTCTTCATTTGGTTGAGGAAGCTTGGAACTTTGATGTCAGAGGTCACCCCACGCTTCAAGTGTCTCAGAAAATAAAAAGGGTGAAAGCAGCCTTGAAGGTTTTGAATAACCAGAAATGTAAGGATATCAGTGCCAGAACTAGAGAAGCCAGAGAAGAGTTATCTGGTAGTCACAGAAGGCTTGATAGAAATATTAGTGATACTAATCTTATCTATAGAAAGAAAGAGTGCTTAGCTAAGTTAAATTCTCTTATTATAAAAGAGAAGAGTTTTGATAAACAGAAAAGCAGGGTGCAGTGGTTAAATAAAGGAGATCAGAACACTGCTTTCTTTTTCAAATCAGTAAGTAGCAGGAATAATAGAAATAGGATAGCTAGCATTCAATTGGATGTTGGTTCTACTATTACTGATATGAAAGTTGTTAAATCCGAGTATTTGAAATATTTTCAGAAGCTTTTGGGGACTCCTTGCAGTGTAAGCCATCCAGGGGAGCATGTTTTGCAGGAATTCATTGACTATGTGATATTCTGATGTGAGCACCTATCTGAGTATAGATGTAACCTTTGAGGAAATTAAGAAGGATTTGTTTAGTCTTTCATCCTAATAAAGCCCATAGTCCAGATGATTTTAATAGTCAATTTTTCAAGGCAACTTGGCATATTATTAGGTAAGACATTGTGGAAGCTATAAGATCTTTTTTTATTTTAGGATCATTGTTGAAAGAAGCTAATGCTACTATCATAGCCCTCATCCCCAAGGTTCCTAACGCTTCTCATTTGAAGGATTATAGGTCCATACTTGTTGCAATATCTTGTACAAGTGCATTGAGAAGATCATTGCAAAAAGAATTAAGCCTATTCTCCCAAACATCATTCATAAAGCTCAATCAGCTTTTGTTCATGGAAGGAAGATTGCTGATAATATTTTTCTAGCACAAGAATTTTTGAGAAGTTACCACAGAGAGGGTAAAACCCTAAGTGTGCTATTAAGGTAGACTTGATGAAGGCCTATGACTCTATTAGATGGGATTTTATCTGAGATACTTTGGAGTTAATGGTGTTTCCAATGAGAATGATTCAATGGATCAGAAACTCTGTTTCCACACCTATATTCTCTATTAGCTTGAACGGGGAGTTTGAAGGCTACTTTGCAGGGGCAAAAGGTCTTAAAGAAGGTGATCCCTTATCTCTTTATCTGTTCGTTATTTGCATGAATGTCATGTAAAAAATTCTAGAGAAAAGGGTGCGGAATTCATTAGAAGTTTGACTCATCTTTGCTTTCCAGATGATTTAATGTTGTTTTGTAAAACGAATATTTCTTCCGCTATGGTTCTGAAGAGTGCTTTAGATACATTTTCTTTCTTATCAGGCCTTCGACCAAATAGCAATATTTGTATGACAGGTATGGATGACAAAGAAAAGGATCAATTGATGCAATGCTTTGGTCTTCAACTTGGAACCCTTCCCATAAGATACTTGGGTGTTCCTCTCATTTCAACAAAATTTAAACCTGGGGATTGCAAACATTTGGTGGAGAGAATTACCACTAGATTGAGGAGTTGGACTGGTAAATTTCTTTCTTATGCAGGTCGGCTACAACTTATCAAATATGTTCTGTTCAGTAGTCAGAGTTACTGGTATTATCACTTCATTCTTCCTATAACTGTACTGAATAAAATATAACAGTGTATGAAAGCTTTTTTGTGGAAAGGGGTGGACTTAAAAACTTCAGGGGCTAAACTAGCTTGGGAGGACCTCACTTTACCAAAAGATTTTTGGTCTGACGAAACTTACAGAATGGAATTAAGCTACAATGTCCAAGTACACTTGGCATTTGTGCCAACCTGAGTCTAATTCTTGTTGGGTTAACTGGGTTCGAGCTAATCTTCTTAATAAAAGTCAATTATGGGTTGCAAAAGTGTCGTGGGACAGTTCTTGGACTTGGAGGAAGATTCTCCAGTTCTTGAACAGTTCTTGGAAAGAATGTTTCTTTATGGTATGATTTATGACTTCTTATGGGTCCTGTTGGATTTGGATCCTCTCCATTCCATCAATCAATGAATTAGATGAAGCCTTATCAAATATATTACCAAAACTATGTCATTTTTAATTACAATTTGTTTTCTTATATATAATCACAAAATCATTTATTTGTAAGTAAGTTTTGACTAACTTATCTGAACCATTGATTTTTCTTTTAGCTGATGTGTCAACACCTTAATAAATAAAATAAAAATTCCCATTCCAACCATGTAATGGAGGGGATCCCAATCCGGTCATGTTCATAGTAGGTATGGGGATAGAATTATTTATGACTTTGGATAGGGTATTACAGCAAAGGCTTGAGAGCATTATTCACCATAACAGGTTTCAGTGGCCTATTACAAACTTGCTTGAACTAATAGAGCTTAAACGAAGCATGCCAGCTGATATGATACCAGATGTCTCTAAGGTTGCTACTACCATTTGGATTCCAGGCAGATCTAAAAAATTTACCATTAACTCGACCTGGGAAGCTATTAGGAAGAAGGGGAGAAGGATGGAATGCAGTCACTTGATCTAGTTCAATAGAGCAATCCCTAGGAACAGTTTCATTTTGTGGCTTGCTATTTAGGGAAGATTGACAACTCGAGAGAAGCTTATAAGGATTGGTAAGCTCCAAAGCATAAGCTGTGTTTTCTGTAAGGAGAGGGTTGAGCATCATGATCATCTTTTCTTCCAGTGTCCATTCTCTCACAAAATTTGGACAGTGATTTTAAGGAAGTGTGATAGACAGTGTACTGCTAATACTTGGAATAATATCATTCAATGGGCTAGTAACACTTTTAAAGGGAGAACTTGAAGCATCCATTGTGTAAGCTTGCTTTCTCAACAGTTGTTTATGTTATTTGGAATGAAAGAACCTTCTCAAATAGGTACATTGATGTTGTTACTATTACAAATGAAATAGTGTATTTGGTTAGAGGCAGACTTGTTGGTTTAAGGGGTGTTTCTAAAACAAAAACTAACATGATGCTGCAGTAAAATTGAAGGTTAAAGAATCACATACATAGTCTTTGATGCATAGTTAGTTGTTTTTTGGGTTGTAACTGATGTAATGTTTGCAATTCGTAGTATTGTCCTCATCTTTCCTTAGATGGTTACCATCCTTTCTCTTGGCTTTTTAGGGGTATGCCCTTTATATTTTGTATATCTTTATATATTTTTATATATCAAATCTTATTTACCATAAAAAAAAAAACATAGGTACACGCAATATTCTTCCATACTATCCCGCTAGTCACCACCCATCTGATCAACCATCTTATCAATTAATATAAACACAAACCACCATGAAATTTCTTTTCTTATTCAGTTTTTAAAAATTATTTAATGTTTTTGGAGCACCATTGCTAACTCTTTATTCTTTATTTTTTTTTATATTTTTTTTTGTCTTTTTTAACTAAAATTTAATTTTTTGTGGGTAAGAAAAATAGAATTTAATGAAAAAATTGAATTTTGATTAAAATTTTAGAGAAAAACTATGTAGTTAAAAAAGGTTGAATTTTAAGATGTACCAGGCGGCTGCTAAAATATATTAGCTATTAAAAAGTGCACATTTAAGTCATTAAACAATTGCTATAAAAAGAGAGAAAAATTTAAGTCAAATTAACTAACATAGAGACAATTCATAGATAATTTAAGTTATTAAAAAATTAATTTAAATATAAAATTTTATTTTTGTGAAGATCAATTCCGTAACCTTCCCTTCAATAACAGCAACTGAAACTGCTTGGACTTTGGATAATTGTATTCAAGAATGTCATACTTCCAATCCCACTTTAACCTTCCTCAATTAAACAGCTCAAGAATTCTAAAGTACAATCCTCAATAACCAGAAATCAAATGACATCTCTAATCAAATGGGCCACCACAATCACACAGACCAGTTGACCGCAAGTCAGCAATCTATTGGCCTTAACAATACATTTTGAGCAGCTCCCAATGATATCCACCCACGTGTTAGCTTTCACTGAACCGTACCCTTTCTAATAATTACCCTCACTCTCTCCCTCCCTCTCCTCTCCCATTATTCATCTGTCAAAGATCTGTTAATTGCATTTCCTTCTCCTCTCTCCCTCTCTGTCTCTCTCTCGCTCTAGCTATGACCGACTGTATCGGACCTTCGACCCCTTCAACGTCGTCGACCACTGCGACAGTGTATGTACACCCCCGAAGAGAGCCATTCGATCATGGACTCATCCCTATTCCCAAGCTCATCTTCACCGACGGCTCGCAAACCCTAGGTCCTCTAAAGGACAGGCTCGTCCAGCGATCCACTAAGTCCCCGGCTCATCGGGTCGACTCGCTAGCCATCTCCGAGATTCTCCAGATCTCGCCAGACCACGCACGGCTCATCGTCGACACCCTCGCCACGGTCCTCCACTCCGATTCCGACCCACTCGTCTCCGCCCAGCCCTCCGAGATGGAGTCCGTTGGTGTTAATGTGTATGATCTGATATTGTTTTTGTATATTCAGTCGTATAAGCGGTTGCTTCCAAGAACGCACAAGGACTCGGCCGCGGTGGCTGATGTGTGGCCGTCGACTTCGGCATTCGATGGGTATTTATCGGCTCTTTCGCCATTGCAGGTGACCAATTGAAATCTTGGTTAATTTTGTGCAATTGTGTTAAATTAGAAGAAATGGATGTGGCTCCAAATCGGTTTGTGAAATTTTGGTTAATTGTATGCACTCGAGTATCAGATTGGAAGGAACGGCATTTGTAGAAATATGGATATGTATATTTGAGGTGTTTTCTATTGGTTGTTAATTATCTGAATTAGTCTGGCATTTTTTATGGTATTGATGTATTCTGAGATGGGGATGTAATTTTAAATAGCTATAGTCAAATTTGTTCATTTACTGGTTTATTTATTTGCGTTGGACTGTCATTTCTAAAATTTTTTGGTGTGTTTAGATATGGCTCATGTCAAGTTGAAAAGATTTCATTTAAAAGTAGTTGCTGTGCATATCCGTCTCTAGTTTAAACCTGTAATGCTGATTAATTATAAGCATTATTTGCCACTTTAAAGGCATTCATGTGTTCTGGAGCACAGCAAGTTGAAGTCCTTATTTGTTTTATGCATTGGTCTTAGGAAATGGAACAAATTTATGTATTATTAAATGCGTCATTAATGAGTTGAAGAATATTCATTCTGAGTATCCTGTTTCTGATTAGGGATGGTAAATCTGTTGCACTTCTTGATTGTCCTTTGGTACTTTATCAGGTTTGTAGTACTTGTGGATTTTGCAGTGTGTTCTTGTATTGAGACCTAGGTGACTAGTTCTGTTTTAATATGAAAAAGTCCTTGCCATATTATATTTCACTGTAATGCGCTTCTCCAAGAGTATCTGGTAACCTCGTATGTAGAGTTATATTGGTGATTTGACAGCAAAAGCAATAAAAAATCCAATTTAGAATATTATTTCCAATGCCACACGATACGATCGATTAGCTAATGTTTCAAAATTTAATGTTGGTTCCTTATATAAACCGACACCCAGAACTTCCACAAAGAGAAAAATAGAACCTCCCTCAGTGTACAAAATAAAATTTGTAGCTAAGTACATACGTTTCTTTCCTCCCCATGGGTACAAGTAAATAAACGGAATCAGGCGTGTAAGGAGCTTCAATCGCTATTGGTAGTTCACCCGCTAGAGGAACGTCAGGAGGGGGACATGTCCTATGTCCACTGACTCTGCTGTTAGTACAGTATAGGAAGTCCTTGTTTGAGTGAGAGCTTCTATAATGCCATTCATTTCGCAATAAGAAACTTTTCCACATAGAGGGCCACTTAAGGCGAGAAGTTCTGCAGAACAAGTTTTCACGTAGTGCTAAGTCGTGTCTGATGATCTTTGACTCCGAGATTTTAGTGGGTTTTTTTTTTTTTTAAACTTTTTGGGTCAGAAATTAGGGCCATAAAGTGGAAAAACTAATTTGGTCCACCCCAACTAATGGAGATAAAATTGTCACATTATTGTATGGCTGGTTTTATCTTTCATCACCATGTTGAAGTGAGTAAAGTTCATGCTCATATTTAATTTTCTTTAAGACATGTTGTGTCTTAAACTGCAAGATCATTATTTTGTACCGATATAAATTAGATCATGGTCTGGTTTTGGATACTTAACTTACCATCAGTTTGTCTTCTATCAATTGCAGCTTGCTCGTAGCAATAGTCGTCGCTTTATGCCATCACAAGCTGACGAAGAGACTCATCAGTTATCCTATTTACAGAAGCACTTGCCTAACATCCTGTCTCTTTTGGCAGATTCTGTGGAAGGAGAAGCCGAAGAATCTCTGGTTTGTTGTTCTTATTTTCATTTGTTAAAGAGCATACAATGATGAAATCTCCATACAATGATGAAATTATATAATTGAATGATTAAATTATGGAAATTATATTTGTGAGGTACAACTGAAAGCTCGTAGGGTTTCGGGTTTTATTCTTAATTTCATTTGTTAAAGAGCATAGTGGCAAAATTGTTGGTATGACATTTAGGGAAAAAAAATGCTAGCATGGAATTTGTAATGGAATGTTTAGGTCTTTTATTTTTATGAAATCCTTGTCTGCTAGTTACTATATGTAATTATGAATATGTATGCATATATATTTTACGTAACTCTTAAATATGTTAATGCCTATGAATAGTAATCTTGACATTATAACGTTTGTTTGGGTCTTAAAAGAATTATAGTTTATCATTTTATATCTACCAAAGAAAAATAAAGGAGTTCTCCATATTATCTCATAATAACTCTTTTATATATGCTTAATAACTTTAAGGATGCATTAGATCAAGTTCTGGTTGCTGGGGCTTCATTGCAAGCCCAGTGCCTAAGTTGGTGTATGGTGGGAGTTTTTCCTAACCCAAGTACATCGCAGTAGGTCAACCTGCCCAAGTTTCTGTTCTGGGTTGTTTGCTAGTGGTGAATCTAACAAACTATGGGGTCTCATTTATGGAGATGCTAAAATTATGATTTCTCATGGAGAATTTCTTTCTTGAGGTCAACTTCATAGTTGGAAGGATCCTCCTCTCCTCATTCTATCTTTGCATAGGAGTAGATGTAATAGATGCTCACTTTTGAGAAATATGACTTGTTCTTAATTACTTAAGTCCAAGAAACACGGACACTTGTAAAAAGGTGATGTGTTTGTATCAACACTCTTTGACATTTGTCAGAGATGCGTCCAAATATATCCTCTTTTCCTTTTTTTTCTTTTTTCTTTTTTCTTTTTTAATTTTTAGAGTTGGGCATGTTTCAAACTCTTAGGGGACACTACGAGTCCATCACTTTGACACGCGCGAAATACTTTGCAAGTTTGAAAAATGACTAGGGTTCCAATTGTAAAATAAAAGGAATGTGATTTTATCTTAGATTAATGTTTAAGCTATAGTATATATGATTTTTAATTTTAATTAGTGTTATATTTCAATTTTTCATTATCCTTGAATAAAGTATTCATACATATGACATATACAAAAATATAAAATATGTATTTTTCTCATGTTCCTGTTGTGTTGTATTCTGCATTTTTTATAATTGTCGTGTCAACGTGTGTTGCATGTGCATGCTTCTTAGGCCTAAGTTATATTTTCACTTGCAACTATCCGTGTTGCTTCACTTCATTTTCAATTTGTTTGTGTCGGAAAGTTGTGTTTTAGTAATTTCTTTGGCGTGCTCTAAATGATGGTTTATCCCCGTTACCAGGTTTTGACGATGGAAAAGTTTGAGCACCTGGAATTTCTAATTTATTTTGGTGAAAAAGGATCAGAAAGAATTCCCTTGAGCCAGGCTGCTCCATTTTTTGCTAATTCAGATCCCGACATGCCTGCTGCTCCTGTTCCTGCAACCCAAGTTTGTGATTGGCTTCTAGAGAACGTTGCATCTGCTTTGGAACATATTTCTGAAAGAGTTTCTACAAAAGAAAACGGGCCATCCAGTGCCTCTGATCAGGATGTTCCAATGGCTGATGCCTGTGCGAGTTCGATCAAGGCCTCAACAAGTGCTACGGGTCCTAGCCTTATTGAGGGAATCTCTAAATCATCGCATGTAAAGCAAGCATCTGATCTGAAAGGATCTTCTGTGAAGGTAAAGTTAATTTCATATGGTTTAACCTTTCTTTTTCCAGTTTCAATCTTGTAGAGTTATCTGGTGTTTTGGATTATGTAATTTTGTCATTTATGTATTATAATGGATGGCTGTCAACAGATGGGATGAGAATTTATGTTACTCTTATGTGGCAGATCTGATTGCTTTTTAGTGTTTTCAATACTACATTAATACTGCATTAGAATTAGATTTGATATCTTGAATCCACTTTATTGTAATAGTATGTGTGTTCTTAATCTGGAGATATGCAAAAAAAATTCTTAAAAGGGATTTTATGAACATATTGATAACCATTTTAGCAATTAATAGACATGGATACTTTAGAAGCTTTCAACTACTGATAATTTGAGAAAAAGGAAGCGTGTTTTCAGTGGCGAATCTAGAATTTTTGTTCAGTGAGGGGGAAATTCATACATAGAATCATACACAAATTTGGTTCTTAATTGACAATCTTTTTTTTTCTTTAATAGATGACAAGATAATTATGGTAAAGACTTCAAAAAGGGAGGTGTTGCGTTTGTACAACAGTTGAATACAAATAATTATGCCTGCATCAAAATTGAGATAACTTTTAAAGTAAAAAAATGGCTCTATCACTGATACACAACCTCGTAATTTTAATTTCAAAACAGAGGGTTCGATTGTCCTCTTTATTTGGCCATATATTAAGGGGTTAGTGAAATTTAGTTTCAGACAAATGTAGGTGTTAGTAAATTAATGGGGGCAAATGTAGGTGTTAGAAATTCAGTGAGGGCGAAACATTACATTTGCAACCTACGGTCAAGTAAATAAATTAAAAAAAATAGTGAAAGTTGCTAAGTTTCGTGCCGTCCCTTGCTCGATCCGCCTATGTGTGTTGTGATCAATTGGTGTTGCCTATACAAACAAGATGGGGAATCTGTGCCATGCTTTTGCATTGTGCTATGGGTAGAGAGCTATGGTTTTTGATATTAACTATTTTTGGAATGTCTTGGGTTCTACCAAGGTTGATTGTGGACCAGTTTCATAGTTGGTGGGGAAGCGTAAAAGGAAATCTAGGAATCTTGCACATTGTGTTTTTTTTGGTTGGTTTGACGTGATGAAGATCTTTCAGGGGATTGAGTTGCTTTTGTATAGATTGAAGAGCACTTTTTTTTTTTTTTTGTGGTCTATTTGGTGTAGTTGGCTCTCTTGAAGGTTTTTTTATTTTATTTTATAAGTAAAGGTATTATAAAAAGAAGCTGGCACAAGGGGAGTGCCACCCTTACATCACGGAACTAAAAAAGGCCTAAGCCTTCTATACAAAAAGATTACTCACAAAACTCCACAAAGTCTATAAATTGGTTCAAGGTTAATGTCCATATAGGCCAATTTTTAGATTTCCCTTATACAGTGGAGTTGTAAGAATTGTATAGGCTTTGTTTGCTCATGATGATTTCTTCTTCTTTTTTTTTTTTTTTTTTCCTTTTGTACTCAGGTTGCAACCCCTTGATGCTTCTTAATACAATTTCTTTTACTTATTAAAGGACAAAAAAGTATAGACACAGATACGATACCCCACGTTTATAGACCTTATGCCCCCAAACCCAAAAAAAAAAACAGTAAAATGAAATACTAAAAGAGAAAGACTGTTATATTTCCTTTGTTAACAGTTTTAGGATTGGTATGCCTTCATATATTCATATCGTTTGTCAATATTTGCTTATATTTATGAGTACAACTGAAATATAATGCAAGCCTGGAAAACTAATTCGTGGCTTTGTTTTAAACATCTTTTGTAGATAAAATCATGTAATCTAGTATTGGGCTTGAATCAATCAGCCCTGTGCTAGAACTAAACTGCCCCAAATGGGAGCCCGGCTTGGCCGAAACTAAGTAAATTATTAACAGCATGAGCCAAGCTTCCAATCTTTGAGCTTGTTACTGAGGATGCCGTCTACCTAACAATGCCCAAGAAATAACCATTCTATCTGCACTTTCAGTTTAATTTGTTTTTCCGTAGTGTGCTATCTCTCATGCTTTGTGCAGATGAGTGCAATTTCAGATTCTGGTTTTTCATTGTTTGAAGGTTCCTTTAAGCTCTTGCCTTGCTTCTAATGTAGTGTCATAAAATTTTGCAGGTCATAAATTGCCATGATTCTGTCATTTACATTTTAGCACCTTTGAGATATGCCACCGTCTATGGATGCTCTGATACGACTATAGTTCTCGGAGCTGTTGGCAAGGTAGTTATGGAAATGCAGGAAAATTATGCTATATTGGAGTGTTGCAATAATGTCCTGATCTTCTTAGATCAACAGTATTTTAAAATTGCATTTGTACTTGGGTTACCATGATACTCTACTATCCTAGCAAATTACGTTTTTTGAACGGCGTTCCAAAACATTGTACTCGAGCATTTCAAAATGGTGAATTTTGGCTATCCAAAGTGATCCCAAACTTTTTAACTATTTTTAAAGGTCACATAACGGAGGAAAAAAATCAATTATAATGAACAAAAATATAGGAAGAATAGAATTTTGGCATAACAATATGCACCAAAAAAAAAAAAAATGGGCCATAATACTTCTAAAATGTGGTTTTAGATGATTAATTTGAAAATACATAAATTATGTTTTATTAAATGTCTGATTGTTAAAGAAAATTCTTCTAGAAGTACCTTAATTCTAATAATATACTTTATATAAGTCTACCCCTAGCGTACTATATTTTAGAACATGTGGCGTATCACGTTTTCGTTCTCATTTCACGTACCGGAACAATCCGCATTTCAGATAACATAGATCGGTACTTATTAGAAAGTGATAGTATTCCTTCGATAGTTATCAACTGGAATGCAGGATTTGCTGAAGGAAAAAATAATGGAATGCTGGATTTTTGTATATCTCATGAAAATTTCGGATAGGCATCATGATTATAATATTTTAATCTAGCAGATTCTGAAGTCAGAGCTTAAGATTAATTCCAACTACCTCAATGACATTCCTATTATCAGAAGTAACTCCAATTTGCAAGAACTTGCACATACACCAATAGTGAAATGGGTTTACTGAAACACTCTCAGTTTTCAGGTAGCTCATTTCAGTCAAATGGAATGAATTTCTGAACAATTTATTGTGCTACTATTGTTTTGGATTGCTAATTGACTGTGTGGACATAAATTATGTCTACTATTACTTTTGAACTTCTCCATGGTGAATTAAGTGGTATGCATTGTACATGATGACTTATGAGGATATATTGTTTTGAGAAAAAGATTTTTTTTGTGTCCATAAGAATTTGCTTATTGACTTCCCAGTTCCCAGTAAGAATCAATACTGAATGAGCTCCTGTGACAGTAAAAGGTTTTCATAGCACTGAAGTACTCTCTTCAGGCATCATTGCATAGTTTCTTCCTGCATTTTTTACTTGCGTAGTCTTGTGGGCTCCCATTGGTTGATTGAATAATACTCTTTAGCACCAATTAGATAAAATCGAGTTGTTGTTAAACCGATTTCATTTTGTTCATGTGGCTTGTTTCCTTTATATTGTAATTTTGATTTGTATACATTTGGCAGCCTTTTTTTAATTTTCTTAATGCAGCCTACGGATAATTCACCTTAACCCTTAGATCATGATGTACTTCGCATATTGTCATGTCACATGATTAACGCGGTTCTAGTTGATATAGTCTGAACTTGACATTATGATGCTTTCATTTCTTTAATGAAAATGCTCGGAAAATGTATTCTATGGATTTATTTGCTGTTTACAGGCTGTAAGAGTTGAACATTGTGAGCGAGTTCATGTTGTTGCGGCAGCAAAGAGAATTTGTATTGCCAATTGTCGTGAATGTGTATTCTTCTTAGGTGTAAATCAACGACCTCTTATTGTTGGTGACAACCATAAGCTGCAGGTATGTGACTTGTCACAGTTCTCTGGCTTTTACGTAATTAATTTGTTCCACCATCATATTCTTTTTGCATGTCATCCATGTATGGAAAATGCCAGAATTTGTGGTTGATGATATTTCCCTGAATGTGGTTATGATTCTTGAATCCATTGTTTATCTTTTAATTCAGTAGAATATGATATATGTTTGAGACCCTTTATTGGTGATTGTACATTATTAATAAAATGACAGGATGAAGTTGTCTGTGTGATATTTGAGACTAACAAAACAACAGGATGAAGTTGTCTGAGTGATGTTTGTCATTTCTATGATCTTCTCTCTCTCCAGAGAGCAATCATAAGTTAACTCCAGAAACATCCAAATGCATAGGGGTGTCTCTGGCTGTGTGACAATGAGGAATAGGCAAGAGAGCCCTATAGTTGCCTGCTTACTCCTGGTTTAGCTGTGTTATTGAGTTACTTGAAATATTTGTATAAAGTAGAGGTGTCTAGGTGCCTTAGTGGTCTAGTTTTCTTTTACGTACATCATACCTGGTGCTTTCAGCCAAAGCTTGTGTAACTTCTAATCAAGAAGTTACATCAGTTTAGAATTCTAAAAAAAAGGGAAAAATGGAAGTATTTTTGTTTGTTTAAAAATTAAGCAGTAGTGATGCAAGTCCAGCAAAATTGCAAGGTTTGTAGCTATGCTGGCAACACAAGAACAAGCAATAAGAATTCACATTGCTCCTGAGCCGGAGCTCAATCATTTCTGTATTAGTTTCATCTGGAATCCTCTTCGGAAGAAGAAGATAAGGATAAAGCTTTTTTGACTTATAAAAAGATATAAAGAATGAACTCCATTGACCAATAGTTTTCCAATTCAAGAAGCAACAATTCCCAGACCCTAAATACAAAACAAATCACTGAGGTAGACCATAAGATCAAGTTGGTAGACTGACACACACACACACACACATATTCGCGCTGGCCTATGTTTCAGTAATCGTAATTCTTTATTCTTCTTATGAGTGCTCGTGGATGTGCATGCTAATTGCCATTTGAACTCCATTTTTCTCTCTACTTGGATACTATGCCAACTGTCACTATGTTAAGTCTTTAATTTAGTTGATTAGGTACTGCGGGTGGCTGTCTATATTTTTGCATGCACAGATGAGTTTGTGAAGGTTAATTGACTTTATTGGGTGTTCTGGTGTGGCATGTACTTGATTAAGTCTTCTCCATTTCTTAAAGAACCTGGAATAAGTACACTATTTGTGATGTATGTTTCAACAAATATTTTTCTCTTTCAGAATTTACTTTGAATTGTTGTGTAGGATACAAATATGATCATTTGTATATTTCAAGTTTGCATTGACTACGAAGCTTTTACAATTATATGACAATGGACTTATCACTTTTTGTGGACGGCCAAACTCCCTTAGACCTGTTCATGTGTTTTTCTCATCCAATGATTCTTACTATATAGATTGACGAGTGCTTACTGGCCCCCTTGGTAGTGCATTCCTAAACTACAATAACTTTTTATGTTTTGCGCCACTGGAAACAAATTTGTCTAGTGCCTCTAAATTACCTACTGAACTGCTCTCTAGTTCTGGTAGTCTTTAGTAATCTACTCTTAGTTTTGAACTCTAAACGTAGTCTTCTGCATTCCGAATGGTATCAATGCATAAGCTTTCTGTCTTTTAATGCAGTCATTTCATTTTGATCATAAATTTTTCTGCTGCATCTTCATGCCCTATCGAGTGTTGCCTTCAGAATTTCTTTTTCATGCTTCTAACAAATTTACATTAGGTGGCACCATATAACACGTTCTATTCACAATTGGAGGAGCACATGAAACAAGTTGGTATTCAGGCAACTATCAACAGATGGGATGAACCTGTGGCATTGGGAGTGGTTGATCCACATGATTCATTATCTCATCCTGCAGGCGTATCTGATGTTCAAGCTGAGTCTGCTAGCCACCTGGATCCTGATCAGTTCACTAATTTTTTGGTATGTTCTTTTTAAATTTGTGGACTAGGTTTGTGAGTGGTGTTGTATAATTTGATGTTGCATCAGCTAGTGTGAGTTTGGTTCTTTCACCGCTTGTTTCTTTCTGAAGTTCTGGCAAATCAACAGCTTTTTGTTCAATTTTTCATGGATTAAAATTCCCGTCAGTACGAGTCAAGGGAATGGCCTCTTGGCCCCGGATTACTATTAAAGAACAAGACAAGCATATATGGGTTACCTTCTATTCGGACAGACTGTATATCTTTCATGAAAAATTGGAGGAAGACAAAGCGTATTTTTCCAGGAAATCCCCAACAAATTTTATTGTTTGGATCTGAACAGTGCATGAATCACGATGTCTGCCCAATATGTAACATTTGCTCGTTTTTGGGGGGTTGATCTTAATCTAAATGCCTTATCATTCTTATCAAATTCATACTGATCTTGTTCTGTGTGCACAGATTCCAAACTGGTTTGAAGGTGAATCCTCTGGGTCCACAAAAGACAATCCATTTCCATTACCAGATGTTTACACGGTGTCTCAGCGCAGAAATGTATGTGTCACATGCCATGCTGATCATTACATTGCCATTTGATTTCTGTTTCTAGTACATGGTTTGAATATTTTTACCTCTTGGAAATGATGCTATGCAATTCTAAATCATTCTTAATTATATCAACAAATAATTTATAAGGAAGTTATTATGTGCTGAATGATGCTATGCAATTCTAAACCATTCTTAATTATATCAACAAATAATTGATAACGAAGTTATTATGTTTCAGCACAATAACTTAGGGGAGATTAAGCAAACTCTGAGGGAAACACAGCTTGAAGAAAGCCGAAAGCGTGAATTATCAACTGCACTCCACGTGTACTTTAAGGATTGGTTATATGGTAATTGTTTTCACTCTACTCATTTGTTCCGTTTCATGGAGACTGTATGTGGGGTAAACTGGAAATTGTAACAGGAACTTATCCCAATTCCCTGTTTATAAGCCAAACTCAAGAAGCTATTGGGACACTTACAGTGAAAAAAATACTATCTACATTAAATTTTCTAATCATTAACATGTACTTTTATGCCACTTAGCTTTGTACTTATCTGAGTTCCTGAATTGACCTTATTAAGTTGATATTTTAAGTCATGTTTAGAACTGTTCTGTATTCTATTTATTGGTTCAGAATATCCTCTAGGTTTTTGAGGGCATGTAGTGAATTTAGTGTGCACCATCACCTTTTGCACACAGAGGATATGGACCAACTGTTGATGTTGATGAGCGTATGTAATAACATTAGGGCGTGCTTAGTTGAATTGAGCTGATCACCTTCTCCATGATAGAGAATTCCTTTTCCTCTTTTTGACACACAAGCTTGGGATCTCCTCAGATGCTTATACCGACTTCCTGTTTATTAAAGCTTCCAACTGGGAAGTGAGAAACTAAATCAACATTCATCAAAGAGGACTTCCTTGACCTGACTCTATCCGATACTAAATTTCTACCAATCCACTCAAATTATACCTGACCTGATTCTGCTACCTTTGCTCACAAGCTTGGCCCTATTGTGATGTTTTCAGTCAACCATTAGATCTAGGGCCAGAGCCAGCATGTGCCCATAGGGAGCTGCTTCCCAGTTTTACCTACATTTTTATAAATATGATTGAAATTGCCACCTAAAAATTTATAAAGTCCCCCCCTCGGATTTTAAAAAATTCTATTTTACCTACAGTTTAGAAATATTTTCCAATTTGCCCCCTCTAAAAACTTATAATTACCCCCATAAATAGTTATTTTGCTGTAAAGACCCATTTATGTGTTGTATATTAGAAACTTATATACATATATAGGTATGGAAGTCAAGTGTCCTACTGTTGTCTTGGTTATGATTAATGATGGGCCCCCGGATGAATTTCTTGGCTTCACCACTGATCAGAGCCATCCGCATTTTCAAGAAAACAGATTACAACTGCCCAATCCATTTAACTTGAGGTTGGGGCGGGGGTTTAGATGTTTTTTGGTTTCTGTGTTCCAGTCATTGGTGCTCTGTTGCTTTACGAGGTGCCCTAATGTTTGATTTATTTTTTTATATGTGGATACTATATTCCTGGCTTGCCCTTCAAGGCTTCACTTATGATTGGAATAAAAACTTGCCCCTTTTTTTTGAGAAAGAAATGAGGGGAAAAAAACTCCTACCTAGTAAGCTACTTTTGTTTTATTTGCATATATATTTTTCTGTGTTATTGCCTGAAGAAGTAGATAGAGATAATAAGGTTCAACTCCCTTGCCTTGATGAATTTTTAATGTTTCAACAGCATCAGGAAATATCCGGCAGCTTTACTGCCTACAAGGTGATTGAATTTTGTGATAATGTTGCGGCACAATTAAAGGATAGTAGAAACATGAAGCTTTCTGGTTTCCATATATTTCCAGTTTCAACCCGTGCAAGTTCCTCTTGCCATTCCTGTTGGTACCACAGGCAGCTGAGAATCAACTGTGTTTACCTTGCAATGGCATGCATTGAAACTATCGTGCAGAATGCAGTTAAAAAAACATTTGCTAGCTCCCTGTATTTTTTTTATCTTTCTTTTTTCTTATTTTAATGAATAGTATTTTACTGTAATATTTTGTTTACGCTGGTTCGCATCATTGTGAAATTCAATTATTGTATTTACTGAGAACCTTTTAGTTTTAGCTGTTTTTTGTGAAATTTTTTTCCCTTTTTCTTTAGGAGTTTTGTTTTTCTTCATCGGTTTGTACTGGCTTTCCATGTACTTGAAATGGAAATTGTCGCTGAGGAGATCATCACTCTCTTTAGAAACTGAAATGAGAAGTCAAACGGCTTTTTGGCATATCGGTTGGGTGGGGCTCGGCTGCAAATCAATTCAACCTCAGAAGACCTGGTGATTGGATGAAGTTTTCTTTATGCTATGTTTAGAATCTGGATTTATTAAGAGAAAAACAAAACTGAATTTATTAAGAGAAAAACAAAAGAAAAGGAAAAGGTGAGAGAAAAGAGAACAAAATAAAAAAAAATTTTTGTACTCTTTTCTCTCATTTTTTGTTTTACCTTTTGTTTTCTATCATTAAATCCTTGATCTAAACCTAGGCCCCAGAATGAATGACTCCAATGTTGAACTTTGCTTTCTTAGTCTTGGCTTTTTCGTCAAGTTTTTAGAGATTGAAGTCATGTTACTGAGAAATGAACAATCTGGAAGCCTAGGCCATTGTCAGCTTAGCTTAATGTGTCCTCTGCTTTCCATATTGCATGGAGTGCTTATTATCTTCGGCTTGCTCTTTCAGGTTAATTTTTTCCTGAATCTTCTTATGCATTATCATTATGTCTTACATTCTTAGGATCATGATTCAGAAAGTTTGAGCTTGAAATACTTGACTTAAGCATCTGATATGAGTAGTATGTGAATCGCACACATAGAACGACTAGTTTTGAAATTCCCCGGCCGTGGTTTCAACCTTTCTACTCACTTATGTATGGGTCAGTTATCTGTTCTATTGAAGAGCATTGAACAGAGAAAGGAGGAAGGATTGAAGTAGATGGAGAGAAGGGGAAAAAAAAGGAAGAGAATAAAACAGAGGACAATTAAAAAGGAGCACAAAATTTACGTCGTTCTGCAGTGTAGCAGTATCTGCACCTAGGCATTGTGAAGAAAGCTCTATTGTGGGTGTAGGCCTATGAGTCGCCGTCTCTGCATTGTTCTTTGAATTCGCCCTTTTGGGAATATGTCCCGATGGCCCATCTCGAATATTGTGCGCGTGGCAGCTGTGGGTATGTATGTAGTGCTACTCAACATGCCCTAATGTCAGGAGTTGACACTAGTTGTGGCGTGTATCAGGAGTTGGCACTGGGCTTTGGTATCATCGAAGACGATGATGGTTGAAGTGGTGGAGAATGTCACGGGTTGCTACCCGTGGCACGTCGAGGGCTGCGAGGGACCTTGGCGTAGGGCATATCTGAGCATGATTGGCCGGTGGCATGGCAATCTCGTAATTTGTATTTTCCATATTTATTGGATTTATGGATTATGACTCCTCGAGAGGGTAGGATGTTTCTTCCTATCAGTTTGGAGATGGCTCAAAATGCTATTATAAGGGGGGGCATGGTGTTCACTCTACCACCCCCTGATGCTACCGAAAGGGACAGCATTCAAGTGAGTCCCCCAAGGGAGTGGGCGAGACTTGGGGGCTGGCTGTGGCACGTGGCTGCAGTCCTCATGCTAGTCAAGGGGCTACATGGGGCGCATTGTGCCCGATGGGGCAAATGTTGGGCATTAGCGTCGAGGATGGGGTTGTGGCATTCGCACCCGCTATGCCATAATTATAAAGTGGTGGGGCTTATGTCCATGACGGATTGGACCTCGGTGTGCACACTTGCATGCCGTGTGTCTTGTATGCACTTGCGCATTGGGTTCACGCTTGTGTAAACGGCCGCTTGGTTTGGCTAGCATTGGCGTCGTGGGGTACAATGTTGTGGGCTTAACAGTTGCTATTTGGTGGTGCCTTTCTTTGCGGGCAACCTTGACGCGGGGCGCTTAGAGCTTCATGGATGGAGGCGTTGTGCCTAACAGGTGATGCTTGGCTGATGCGCGCATGTCTAGTTGCACATGGCCTTCTGGCTTGTGTTTCGAGAGGGACTGGTGCTAAGCACATTGCTTGCCATGCGTGCACGCATTTGAGTATGGCGTTGCTATCGCCTATAGCTTGGGTTGCCTTATGGCTTGAGCATCAAAGGTCCGAGCTTAAAGAGATATGCGGGGCATTACGGATGGATCCTGGACAAGCGCATAATCTTATGCCTTGGTGTTTGAGTTTGGCGGGACTATTGCTTGGAGCATAGTCGCCTCACGGATGTATTCCGCTGTGTATGATCATGGTGGGTCGCATTAGTGTTACCGTGTGGTGCCCGGCCTGCCAGCCCATGACACCTAGTAACATCTCAACGTGAGTTTCTACAAGCTTGGATATCCAAACAAGCATGCGTACCTGGTTGGCTGGTTTTCAACAGTGGAGGATTACCAGGGCCGGTTCAACAATATTGGGGGCTTAAAGCGAAAAATTTTGACGAGACCTTTTGATATATTAAATATTATTCTAAAATTTATATTTAAAATTATAATATTTTGAATGAGATTTTTTTAAAACAATGAAATTTAGATAATACTAGAAGTCTTGAAGTATAGAATAACTAGAATGGTGACACTTACTATATATACGTGCTACACTACACCCAATTGATTTAGGCTTTACTTTTTTAAAGATGAAGGGCCTTTTTACAGAAGAAAATATTTAAAAACTATTTTAAACTATAACTGTAATAAACTATTTGAAAAAATTAAGGCCCTAAAAAATTGGAGCCTTAGGTGATCTCCATCGCCTAAGGGATAAGCCGGTCATAGTGGTGGATAGTGGTGGAACGAGATGGAAGGAAGATTAGTTTTAAAAATAAATACAAAAAAAAAAATAAAACACTTTTTTGTAGGTGAAAACTATTTTTACAATACGTTTAGCTAATCCAATGCCCAATGGGTACCAATATCCAACCTATTTAAACCTACTTATAATCAGGCTTGCATGATGCAATCCAATTAAACCTATTAATAAACTTTGACAAGTTTAAATGGGTTTTAAATTAGTAAAATTAAGCAAATTCATAAATATGAGTTGAATTTATCTGGCCTAATTATTAAGAGTACCACCTACCCATTTACTAGCTTTTTGAAAACCTAACTTTACACAGTAAATAAATGAAATTTAAAAATCTTTTTCTCTTTAACACTGTGTTTGGATCCCTAGCTCCCCACCTGTTTGCAAGTTTAAAAAGACAAATGAACTTGCAAGTTAACTAATGTAGTTGTTTTGTGTATTTTTTTATGGGGCCTTTTTTCTATGAACTGAGACTCTTTTTCAGTATTTTTTAAAGGGTCTTTTTTTTCTTATTTAGACTGGGGCTTTTTTTTTTGTTTTTTTTTTTTTTCTTATGAGCTTTTTTTTTCTCATTTAGGCTGAGGTTTTTTTTTTTTCTTGTAAGTCTTTGTTTTTTTTTTTTTTTTAATTTAGACTAGGGCTTTTTTTAAAAAAAATTATCATGTCAAAATTATATAGGATATTTTTTAAAATTTGAGGCTTTCACAAACCGGGGCCTCACTTTAGGCTAGAGCCGGCCCTGAGGATTACGATAGGCTAACACTTTATATATGTATATACACATATGTCTATATATATGTATGTATGTATGTATGAAAAACTCAGCAGTCACCAGCATAAAATGGACAGACAAAAAACAAGGAAGTCATGCATTTCTTGCATTGATTGTAGGTTACAATCAGATTACTAGAGGTTCCACTTGTGTACATCAACCAATCTATTGATTAAGAGAAAGACTTGCAAACCTGTTATTAAGAAACTCTTGATGAAACTGTATGCTCTAGGGAAGACGAAAATATTTTGAAGGGTGAGCAATGGAAGGATGAATTTGACTCTTCATCTGAAGTCAGGTTTAAGAGAGTAATCTGCAGTTCTCGTCTCAAACCACCATTCTAAAATTCCGTTAAGTCCTTTCACGCTTCATTATGCTTCAAAATCATAGACTAAGGCTCTATAAACTAGATGTCTGCTCAATGCTTAACCTCTGTAAATGTTAGATCTATCTTTCCTGGATTTGCTACATTGGACAAATTATTTACCCTGAGACTCTCACTTTTCCTCTGGAAAATCAAAGCTCTGTGCGAGTGGAAAATTTTCTTTTCGTACAAAAAATCATACTTACATGCAAGTTTATGATTAGCAAGATAGATCGAGAGAAGACACGAACATGTGATAATTGTGAATTTAATTATATATTGAGTACATATGATACCAATATGCCAATTCATATTCTGACAACTTCACATTTTATGCAAACAGTAGCATGCACATAAAAAAATTCAGAAATCAAGTGTCTTCAGTATTGGTACATTATCATTTACAGATCTTCATGCATTTTTCTCTCAACTGCAAATCTCTTGCTGTAAAAATCCAAACTTCCAATTCCTCAAATCACATGATAAATCAAAGAGAAAGACAGAAAAATTTGGGTTTCATCTCACGGCTAGCTTGTAGGGGCAATTTGGAGCAGCTTCTCGGCTTGCTCAGGGAAGAAGGTTATGAAAAGAAATGCACCTGGGGATTAGATAGGAGAATCAAACAGAAAAATCATAAAAGAATGCCAAGCTCACTTATAGAAGCACTTCAAAGATGAGGATTAAAGAACTTACAGATAAGTACAGTTCCAAGTACGGCTGAGATTTTGCCTTGAACTGTAACCAAACCGGCCTTGCCTGCATCTTTCAGCTCCGTGGAACCAACAGAATCAAATATTCCTGCAAAAGAACTGTTGCTTTTATTGTCTTTAACTACAGGCTGAGCCAGATCCACCGGAAGGAAGATTTGGAATTAAGTTTAACCTGTTTTTACTGACTGAAGCCCTGATGTTATACATGCTATATTCTGGAAACCAGCTTCCTCTAGCTTGTTAGCAGCACCAGCAGACCTTAAAGCATTAAAAGAATACCACTGCTGTCAAATGGTTTCAGTGTAATGGAAAAGTGACTTAGATGTGAAGTAAGGAGAGATCAAGAGGAAGTACACTCGATCCCATCCAACATTCCATAAATGAATATATGTTTAGTGTGATAATGATGTGAGCTCTGAAAATTTTGGGGGACGGGGAAGAAGTTTATGGTGACGTCTAAAAGTAGCATTGATAGATCAAACAGATGAGAAGAAAATCCACACACAAAAAAAAAAAGATCAAATTTTATAGAAACCTCAGAATTCCACTGGGTAATTCTCCCCACATCCTACATATGACGGCAGAACTGATAAGAGTTTTCCCTTCGGAGGCTGTTATGCTTCGGAGACTGTTCTGACTTTTTTAAATCTTCAACTAAGGCTACTCAAGATAACCATGTAGAAAGATATTCCTACAAAGGACCATAGTAGCCTTGGGATGAGAACTCTCGCTTTACACCGATTGCAGTAAGGTTGAAAACATTCACGTGCAATTCCTGTGTATGTCAAGCATTTGATGGGTGAAAACTATGAATAAGCCTCTTAATCTGACACTAAAGGTACCCCACCTGTAGCTCATTTAAGCATGAGGCAGTACAGTGAAAGAGAGTTGTGTATGATTGGTTTATTTTTCATTTAGCTCCCTTTTGTGCTTGATTTTACATTTTGTTACCTAAGTACCACATAATCAACTCAATTTGATGATTCCGAGTTTGCCAACTTGCACTGGAAGTCCAATAATAAGTAATGCATACTAGAATATCCTTGGACCAAATAAAGCAAGATGTCATATTAATTCCATATGAGATCATCTCCTAACCATTTTGACCAAAATCCACTTTGCAATCTAGCTACCATTTTACTTGTTAATGCATAAGAAAATTACAAACAATTTCCATATCAAATTTGGCATTCATTTTTTTCTGTGTCTCCAAGCTAATGAAAAGTCAATAGTTGTACAGTATGTTTCAATTTGCAAAAGGGTAAGATAGATCAATGTTCGGAAATTTCTAGAACTCTCTAAACTTATATTGCAAGAGATTAGCTCATCCAAAAATTTCTGATAGTAATTCACGGACAATTATATCTTAATGCTATCAGAATCGGCAGTAAAGAAACTTCAATACTGACCTCAGTCCTTCCTGACAGACAAGTAACAGTTTACTTTCCGGTGAAAACTGGCTCTTTACAGATTGCACAAAATCAGGATTGGGTTTAGTGAATGCCAAACCAAAGAACAAACCCGAAAAATTATTATGTACTGTCCTCTTTATTATTGTGCCTGTACAAAATAGTTAGCATCAACAACCCGTGAAAGTTGAGCAGTATTCCTATAACAAAATAGGCACAATTAGCAAACTTGGTATAACTAATGCTGAGGAGACACTATTGAACAACTAATACAGAAGGAGAGCAGGCTTTACTAATGTCATTGTCTTTGTTTTCGATGAAGAGGGGAACGTGATGACATGATTTTATATGCGCTCGATCGTACTGTGTTTTGTCTCGCACGTCCAGAATTGAATATCCCTCAACTGCTATAAGTTTCTTAGCTTCCTCAGCATTGATATAATTGACTTCTGCTTTAACTTCCAAATTTCTTCGACGAGGTGGTTTCCCTGTGATGTTCCGCTCTCCATGAGTCTCAAATACCAACCATGATGTCCCCAAATTGCTGAAAAGTCATCCCAAATCTCTTATTCCCATTAACATATGAATTCTGAATGCTTAAATCCAAAACCATAGTGGAGTCTTTAACAAAATCACCAACATCAGATTCAAAAAATAAAAAATGAATAAAAGAAATAAATTTCTTCGGTTAATACAGCCAAACAAATTAATAAAACTTCAAAAATGTATGAATTCCATGAAAAACTAGATGGATTAGCTTTGAATGCTGTGGAGAAACGAAATGGAAATCTCATATTTTGTACAGCTCCCAAAAACATCTCTATTATATATCAAGAAGAGACCTCTTAGCCTGAGAATTGGTATGACGCTTGGATGCATATATCTTGAGAGTGATTGTGGACTAAAATCATTTGGGTCATTTTAAAATCAATACTTCTCAGCTTTTGGCCTAGAAAAATAACATAATATCAATTTTCCTTTTAAGGTTAATTTTGTAGATTTTAACTTACATTCTCAATTTTTCTAAACCCTGCAATTGTTTGCTTAGAGGAAAAAGGAAAAGAATAAAGAATAAAAAAAATAGATGCTTGCAATGAACAAATAAACGTAGATGATTGGTGATATGCACTTAACTGAGATTCAGAGTTGTGATTTCTTTTGGATTTCCTACAATTTCTCAGCAACCAAACAGAGGTTCTTTAAAATGGCTAGTACAATTGAAGCTAGTTTGAGTTTTGAAGGAACTTTACCTTCGAGAAGAGAGTGTTGAAGAACAGCAGCAACCAATCCCTGCCATTTTAAGAGAGTTTGGATGTGTTTACTGCGGCCTCTCTCTCTCTCTCTCTCTCTCTCTCTCTCTCTAACAGACTCTTCATGGCCAGTAGCCATGAATGGCCCAGGAAATTTAAGAGATAAAATGGGTTGCTGCCACGTAGCAATTTGAATGTTTTGGATTGGATATTGTTACGGCCTGTTTGAGAAAGCAAGGTAACGCAACTGAGAGGGAAATTGTTTCCTTGTTTAGTTTTGTAAAAAAAAATGAAAGGGGAATAACTTTTTATTTGAAATGCAAATAAAACTAAAAAAAAAGGGCAAATATTAAAAAGGTAAAAAGAAAATAGAATAAAAAATGTGAGAAGTTGAATCACTTTCCCTTGTTTTCTATGAATTTTTTTTCCTCTCACCTCCCACACTAAGAACCAAATAGGGGAAAGGAAAGAAGTTATTACTTTCCTCACCTTGCCTTTTATTTTATTTCCTTTCCTTTATCTCTTTATTTATTTATTTTATTATTATTATTTTTTTAACTCAAGTTCCGAACATGATATTAACAATAAAGCCATAATAGCTGTCAAGATAATGTGAGTAGCTAAGAAGTGTTAGTTCAGTGGTACTGATGCCTGCACCCAGGTCATGAGATTTTGGGTTTAACTCTTCCTCTTTATCTCTTTACCAGGTTTTAGCTCTCGAATGTACCCTAAAAAAAAAAACTTTGAATTGAGGGTACAATGGAGCATGGACCAACCCAACTTTTTTTTTTTTTTTTTTTTTCTGTTCATCCAATCTATCTTAGCCTGCAAATTTTGGGCATCCCACATTTGGAGTCATTGAGTCAATTTGGATTAAGATATCTCAGCCCAAGGCGCTAACAATTCCCAAAATTTTAACAAGGTCATATAGTTGCATATCATCGGTCCATTGTATTGCAACAATTTGATTGGCCATATTGAGAATGATGGAGTCAAGTCCAATGACTAGACTAATAAATAGTAGGGATAATTACACATTACCTTATTGTAATTTGAGTGTAAATTACATGACCTTCATGTAATTTAAAAGTGAATCCACAAGTCCTAGTGGTTTGGATTTAACTTAAAATGAATAGAAATTGTTAGAATTGATTGCAATTTTGTCACATAAGTATTTTTGTCATTTCATCTCTTTAAAATGGAACATTAAAAAAATAATTTTACCCTTTCATGCAAAAATAAAGGTTTGTCCTTTATAGGGGCCTTTTTTTTGTCATTTTAACAAATTTATCATAATTTCATTCATTTTGCAAATAAGTTCAAACTATAAAAGTTTATATGTTTACTTTTCAAACACAAATCGCACTCTGATTTTTGCTCAAACTATATAAGTAAATAAATTATAATTATCCCTGAATAGTAGGACAAGCTGAACGAAAATTATCCGCCTAATTAGACAAGGTATCAATAACTCATTCAATGTCATGATCTGTAAATTGAAGACATTCCCTTTCCTCAAACGAGTGTACCACCACATC
This sequence comes from Euryodendron excelsum, assembly GCA_033060915.1. NCBI lineage: Eukaryota > Viridiplantae > Streptophyta > Magnoliopsida > Ericales > Pentaphylacaceae > Euryodendron > Euryodendron excelsum. The sequence goes on along the minus strand of CM065392.1, from coordinate 3,396,662 downwards.
ATCACATATAGTAGTTGTGGTGTTCCCCTCATCAATATTCTTTTCGTTATCACTTTGTTTTTGCTCTCTTTAAGACTCGCCTTTGCTTTCATGCAACCATCCTACCTCCTAGCCACAATAATAGCATTTAAATGTAGGCTTTGGCTGGCCCTATAGTACTTAGATTTGTTGCAGTTGTTAGACTCTCTGTTGTTTCATCTGATTCTGCTTCTTTTCTCGGTTTGTGCCTCCATTTTCTGTAACAAAAGTATGTAGCTGATCTAAGCTCATGTCTTTCCAAATTGCCTCTTCAATAAATAAGGTGTTCTTGATCATGTCAATAGTCAACTTGCCATTGGGAGCAGGTTTGTTAAGTGACACAATAAATGTCTCTCAGTAATTAGACAAAGAACTTAGAAACAGTAGAACCTGGGTCTCATCAGCCAATATTATCCCAGACAATAATAAACTGATTCACCAAAACTCTGAGAATCACTCATATTTGGCAACAGAATTCTCATTCTTGAACTTTAGATTCATGAAGTAGCAAGGTTAGTCCAGTAGTAGTAGTGCCTTCATCTATACTATGGAATCATAGATTTGACTGCCCTCCCCTCCCCCTGGGTTTTAGCCCTCCAAAAAAAGAAAAAAAAACTTCAGATTCATGAGCCTTCTCATGAAGATAATTTTGTTCACTCTGTACATAACCCTCAAAATCACTCATGTTTGGCAATAAAAATCGCATTTTGAACTTCAGAAACACTATAAGCATTTGTTTTTTGGGCAGCACAGTAGAAAACGCTTTAGTCAATTCATTGCTTAATCCCGCCAATAGTTGTCATGTTAATTCTGTTCAACTCTTTATTTTAATTCAACCATAGTACTCGATGCATCCTTCCTTTTAATTCTTGTGAAGTTACTTGTTGGGAAAAATTCTCTCAACCACCATCAAGTGAGAATTAAAGAACATAAGAATAGGTTAAGCAGAAGCTCAATCAAGACAACAATAAAAATACAACGAATGGTAGGCAAGGCATCAAATTTACGCAGAATACGCTCCAATGAAGCTGGATATACAATATATCTCCAAACAATGGGTAAGTACAAAATTACCCATTGAAGAGTAATATAGGGGCAAGAACAAAATTATCTTTGGGATTTAACAAAACAAATCTCACTACGAAAAACAATCTTTCAATAAGTGAAGAAACCCCAAATAGGCAGTAGAAATTTATGCAACGGTTCCCTCAATCATTCTCTAAAGAAAGAAGAGGGAACAACTCTCTTAGTCCCCAACTGATTTGTCAAAAAAAAAAAAAAAAAAAACACCACAGAAAACAATAGTTAAATTGTTGACGGCATTTAGACCTGCATCAATGGGACAGGTCTGATCCGGATCTGAATGGATCCAAATCTGAGTCAGGCCACAAGAGTCTCAGTTCCAATCCGACCCTAATTTTTTGGATCGGATCAAGCAGTCTGGACCTGATCTGTTAATAACCGGGTACTACTACTAACAACTTTTAATATCACACCCAATTTTCAAACAACTTCTCCAATCATGACATATATCACCTTTCCCAAGTTTACTGAAATCATTCTCTCCGACTCTGAGAACTGAAAACAAGTGAATATGAAGAAAAGATAACGCACAAGTATGGTTACATCTCCGAAAACATACAGCCAGTGTAGCAGCAGCGAACAGTTCTCTCAGGTAGATGTGCCCAATTCTTCGTTCTCAATAGCAGCAATGAGAGATTAATTATTGACATTGGACCTATTCTTTGTGGTGTAAGGGTAGTACTCCTTCCCGGTATACATTCTGGTGGTCTGACCCCCAACATCAATCACTGCAGAAGTGACTGCCAGTGCTGCTCCTACCGAAGTTGCTGTTGATATACTTCTTCCTGCAGAAATTGCACAAACATCAGCCAAAAGTAATAGAAAGTAATGCTTCAAATGTACTTGGACAAAAATTGACGAGGATGCCAGCTAGAGAGACGACTGATGTGCTAAACATGGATTAGAGAATTAGTGATGATTCATGCTCCCACATGGACCTAGACTGCCACTTATAAAAGCATACAAGTTCAGAAAATGAAAACTAAGAAAACTCCTCAACTCCTGTAGCTCAGATTATAAGGCCAAAACTGTAAGTTCCAGCAAGTCACTCAAGAAGCATCCCTAGATACCCTATGTTATGGCGAATATATATACACTTATACAGTGAATTAATAAGTGACTATCGTGAACAAGTTGATTGTTTCAAATAGTAATAAAAACACCAACACAAAACAACTTTTTTTCTTTTTCTGGTAACTACCACCACAGCACATTGAAAATAGAAAAAAAAAAAAAAAAAAAAAAGGATCATGTGGGTAATCTGAGATCGTTTGTACAATCCAGGGACAGCAGCCAACTATGAACCCACAAAAGCTTCATATGTGTCACAGCATCAAGTAAAATTCATGAGAGGAAAAGAATAATGTAATAATTCAAATGCATCAAAGAGAAATCCTCACCTTTGTAACCAAGAATGGAAGCCCCAGCAACAAAAACCACCAACAGCTCCATTGATAAAGTCTCTCTTCATCCTATAATTCTGCAATAGTTGCTCTACGCCTATGTAAACACCGCCAATTGCAACAAAAGCCATTCCATGGTTACCCATTATCTTGAGGGTCCTTATCAACCCTGGAAGTGCAACCCTTCTCTCAATGCAAGGCACATCATGCCAAGTAGCAACTAGGGTACCCCAAATAGTTCCGGCAGCAAAACCACTGGTTGCACCCTTGATCGTTTTCATCATCGTTTTCATAATTGAAGGATCCATAACTCTCCTTTGACTAGGTCGGACACGGACAATACATGTCGGACATGCTAACACGGTACAATTTTAAAAAAATGCAAGACACGACACGGCAGGGACATGACAAAATAATATATTTTTATATTTTTTATATGTAATATAATAAATATTTTATAAAAAAAGTGAAAAATATACAAGATAACACTAATTAAAATAAAAAACACAATATATTTCACAACTAATTGGCAACATATCATTCACAATTAGTCACTTACATTCTATCAAAAATAATAAAGTAAACAAACACATTAATAACAAAAAAGTAGTTCGATTAAAACATACATTTCACTTCATCAACTATCCATCATCATCTAATACAAAATTCATAAAGAGCACAGCACACAAATCAAATTAATCACCAATATTAGTAGCATACTTGTTTTTCTTCTTTTTTTTTCTTCTATCCAACAATTAGTTTTAAGATTTATAGTTGAGATTCCGCCGTGTCCTTAAAGTGCACAAAATAGTGCACGCATGTCCAAACTGTGTCCATGGAGTATCTGATGTAAAAATAAATAAATAAATAAATAATTAAATACGTAAAATAGAGTGTCCGACAGGTGTCCGCGAGTGTCCCACGCTTGTCAGTGTCTAACGATACTTTCTAAGTAATGGCCAAGGTGAAAAGTAAATTGAAACATCAGTATCAGTACAATACGTGAACAATCAAAGTGAAGTGATTTTGCTAAGATGATCTCTAGTCTATTCCAGACAAAAGAAACAATAAGGGATAATACAGGAAAACTTCAAAAACAAGAACGCTTTAATTTATTCCTTGAGAATTACCGAACATTTTTAATTTTTTTTTTGTTTTTGATTCCTTTACAAGGTTCGGCTTCGCATGGCAATACCATTTCCCAGCTAAAACTAACTTGATTAAACTCACAAAATTCATATTGCACCAAGGTTAGAACAGAGATCAATTTAATTCATGTAGTGTGCATATGTAAATCACATAATCCCAAAAAAAAAAAAAAAAATTACTTGAAAGAGCAATAATATAAATATTGTAAATTCTGAAGGGGGATATTACCAAAACAATTTTTAATCCCGGAGGGAAAAACAGAAAGCTGAATCATTGTTTTTCTTGGATTGTGCGGTGCATAGGAGTAACTTCTGCTTACTCAACATTAATTTCCAGTAGAATACAGCAGAAAATGAAGCCACATTAGAATTCCATACGAACAACAATTCGTGTGTCTATACGTGATATGTATATATATACACACACATGCAATATGCACTAATTTTCTGGTTTGATTTTGATAGAGTCATTCCGCGCTACGTCCAAAACCTAAAATCAAAATTTCAAGCTCTTACACATATATTTATATATATATACAAATATATATTTATAGAGACAGAGAGAGTGAGAGGGTGCTTACCACATAGACAAGTACAGATGAAAGACAGCACAGAACCTGGTCTGCGCTGTTGACGATGAGAGATCAGACTAAAGAAAGAAAGAGCCGAGTCGTCGGAGCATAGTAGCGTAATGGAATCGGATATCAAATCGGTCAGACTATCGATTCACATTTTATTAATTCAATCGATAATAAAGTAAATATATTTTATTTATTTATATATGTTTTAACTTAAATAATTTATATTACAAAATAAAACACAAAAAATTAAGAGGAATAATGATAGGTGTTACTTAATTTTATCTTCAAATTTAAAAAGTTAAAGTTAGTTAACGTTTTTTTAAAAAAAATTAATCGATTCTTTCAGTTTTACTCGATTTATATATATTTTTAATAAATTAATTAAATCATACCAATTCATAATTCGATTCTCGATTGAACCAATTTAACCTGCCGATCCGGTCCGATTATATGTGTTGAAGCAAATTTGCTGTTCCACAGAAACCCAGCCCCAAACTCTACTAAAATTTAAACCAGGGTTAAGTCGAGGCTTGCCGCTTGTAGCACTTTCACTGTTCACAGCTAATAATTTTAGTTAAATTACACTGACGCCCCCCATATACTTCTAAAATATTATAGGCACCCTTCACCATGAGGAGTATCACTGCAACCCTGAACTTTGAGTTTAGAGTAACACAATCCCCATTCTGCTAGTCAACCATTTGTTGACCTAGCATAAACTGCTTGTGTTAGCAAAAGAATTTCCGAAATGTCCACTTTTGTCCTTGTTAAAGTTTGTTTCACACAACAAAAAACATTAGTCCTACCTTACTTTCTCTACACCACCAATTAATACTTATATCCGCAATTTTTTACCATCACTTGATTTGAACTCACCATCACCGCCAACCTCAATATCCTATCATCCCAAGTTGCTGTCATTGCCGATTACCATAAAAATTAATACAACCTAAAAACAAGAGAGAAAAAAGAAGTTGTGTCTAATTACTAATCATAACTATACGCTCACTAATCTCTTTCTATGACGACCAACTCATTACCGTTGGTTGCCATAAGGAAAAGAACCAGAAATTTTGTCTAGGGGGCCTTGGAAGTCCAAGATAGAATTTTTTTAATTTTTTTGAGGGGCTAAACAAAAGATTCTTGAATTTTTTAAAGGTTAAGGTAAAAAAAAGTTTCAACGTTGTTGGGGCTAAGGAAAAAAATTCTTGAATTTTGACATGTCAAAAAAGGCAAAATTTTGAAAATTTGAGGGGGCCAATACACCCTATCAATGTAAAAATATTCAAAATTAATAGGAATCATTAAAATTTTTATCAAAGTAGGAGGGTCATGGCTACTCATTGTCCATGAGCAGTTCAGCCCCTAGTTGCCGCTGCCACTTCCCCAGTTCGTCGTAACCACGACTCTTCTCCACAATCAAACTAACCAAGCCCTCTTATCACCATCTTGCCGTTACCACTTACCTACCCAAACCTCCAAATCCCCCTCATATGTGTTTGTATATATATAATATAAAATTATATATGCATACAGAGTTTTCGAAATTAGTAAGGTTAATTCCATTCAAATAGACAAACTTTGAGACCAAACTCCTCTTTTATCTTGAGTAACCCTTCCTATCCCATTGGACCTAGATTTCCCTTGGTGCTCCTGTATATGTTCAACATTATTTTTCTTGCACTTTAAAATTACAATTTTAGAAATCTAGGCAACTTGGGGCCCGTGACATCAGGGGTTTAGAAAGCCTCTTGAATTTCATTTGCAAACCAAATCGCCCAGCGTAAACTTCCCTACTTGTCATTTTCAAAGTTCTCAATATTTTTTTTTATTTCTGTTTCCCCAAATTTGCCAACATGTAGTTGCAAACAAAATGCTCCAAAAAATGTCACCGTGATGGTTATTTTTCTTTTTGTTTTTAATTACTAGCTTTCCAATCTTGGAGGGCTTATCCAATCCAAGAATGGAAATATCCATTGCCATTCCTATTGCCTATTATCGAGACCAATGATGAAGTCATAAACAAATGTTCAAACAAACATACCATGAGTAGTTTTCCTGGGTAAGTAACAAATTTAGGAATATATATCCTAATAATGTTAGTGGATCTTGGGAAGTTAACAATGGTTCTTAAGACCCTTTTTGCTTCGTTATCAATAATGGTTCTGAGTTTGGCTTCCTTATTAGTATGGGGCATAGGTGAGGTCAAAACCAAAAAATGTTCCTCACACCACTAATTATTCTAAAGAGAGATGTACATGCCATTTCTAACAAGCCATTTAGTGTAAGATTTGAAATTGTACCTAGTCTTCATAATGCTTGTTCCATATGTAAGATGCTCTTTTATTTGAAGGCCAATAAAAAATGGATTTATTTAAGCTCTTGGATTTAAGGACATTCACCCAAAGTAAAAATTCATTATGCAATATTCTCCAACCAAATTGGTCAAAAAAGCAAGATTATGGTCTTTAACTTTTATAATGCCTAAATCTTTCTCACACATACACACACGCGCGCACACACATGATTGTACTTTAAAAGTGTAATTATAACACCTGAACTTATATTTTGTTAGTCTTAGTTTAGGGAGAATAGTGCAATTCGAATGCTTTTACAGTCTACAAAACCATTCAAAATTACAAAGACATGATTAGCATGTTTGAAGCCCCGTTCGAACGGTACGCGAAAACTCAATTATTTTTAAGGCAGTTTTGTGCCCAAAATTCGAGATCTCTTCCTTTTTTTTATACATATTTTTAGAGTTTTTAGAGAGCTTTATGAGTAGTTTTAGAGAGAAAAACTCTAGATTTTTTTGTGGTTCTTCATTTTCATTGTAATCAAGTATTATTTTCATGAATTCAATGTCATTCTCTACGAAATCAAGTAGCTAATTCTTCTCTTGGATACAATTGTGAAGATCAATCATATTGTCTCTTTCTTTTCTTCCCTTTTTGCATACCTTCACCATGTTCTACATTTATACAACAAAGCTCTTCTTTACTTTTTCATGAGCTTCAATAGAATGAAGCTTTGTACCTCTTCAACTGGAGAGAAAAATTATCTCATTAATGATCACATCTCAAGTAAGATCACACATCAAAAAGGTAGAAAGGCATGGTTGCAAGGGGAATAAAAACAACAACAATTCCGTGACTCAAAAGGATGAAATATGGCCTAAAATTATTTCTCAAAACATGCATGAAATAGATCTTAAATGAATGTGAGTGGCAATTATGAAAGGCAATATAAAGCATATAAGCCAAATGCAAATATAATGAAGCCATTGAAATGATAAGAATCAAGAAATCTTCTTGAGTGAATGTAATCTCTCTTCAAAGAAGCGTATAGCTCTAAATCTCACAAGGTAAAGATTTCTACTTAAGAAAGGCTACAAATGCATGAACTAATACAATGAAGCTACATCCATGATTTGTGCTCAATAAGTGTAATCCCCTCACTAATGTGTACTAAAGATAACAACCCACAAAATATCAAAATCAAATAATGAAATGCTCAACTTACAATGAATAGAACCCATACAACACTCTAACCATTCAAAAATCAAACATCGAAACTTATGAATATTTTATGGTTCCAAATTTAAGTCCTCAACACATCCACCATGAATAACAAGAGATAATCATGAAGAGTAAGGAAAGACGTTTTAAAAATAGCAAAGTAAAGTGCCGGAACCACAAAATACTTCAACTTTTACTAAGGATCTCAAGTAGTCGAAAGATCATCATACAATGAAACACCTGAGGATAGACAATAAGTCATAGAAAGTTCGAAGTATAACAAGAGATATATAATAATAAAGCTCCAAAATGGCATCCACCATAAACAGTAGAGCTTTAGATACAAATGATGGAATACATGTATGTAAAGATGCTATCTAAACTCTACCTTTAACTAGAGGAAGTCCTCATCATTGGCTAAAAAATTCAAAAATTTTCTTAAAAAATAAACAAAACAACCAAAGCACGAGTAGAGATTAAGCCTCTAAAACTACTCCCCGTCCCCCCACTTGAATGATGCATCATCCTCAATGCACGAAAACAAAGTATGGAATAAAATGCAATGGTGAAGGAAGAGAAAGGATAGGGTGCCTCTAGGCACAGAATGAAGAACTAATGAAAAGAACAAAACAAAAACTAAAGCTAAATTGAGTAACCTACTCCTACGACTACACATGATGGGAGAGAGGATCATCCAATATCACAAACTGAAAATTTACCATCAGCCCACACATCCACAATGGCAATTTGTGAAGAGGTTAAACGAGGGTAAACACAATCAGGTGCAATATCCTTGATGAACTCAAGGACATAACAAGTACGGGAAAATAGGTCAAAAGGGTCATAGAACGTAAAGAGAGTCAAAGGATCATGCACCAAGGTGCCTCTTAAAGTCATTCTATTAACCTCTTGACCCTCCTCTCTATCTAATTGCTTACCTAGGTGAAAGGTAGTCGATTCTAATAGTAGGGGTGCAAGCTTCAAAGGAATTGGCTTGTTAGGACTAAGTTCTAGAAGTTTAAGGGTAAGGGTCCATCGACCCTCCAACATGGTGGACACATCCTCTAAACTGACAATATCCTCTTACACTTGAACATCCCTGACATCAAAAGGTTCAAGACCTTCACCACAGGTAAGAGCTCGTTCTAGAGGGTCCTCAATATGGTTTTCATCATTTTTTACCTCCTTGGACTCCTCTTCCCTCTCACTAGTTCTTTCATCACCCTCTTCCTCACTTTTGTTGTGCTTGGGAGCCTCAATTATAGACTCCTCTCTCTCTAGTTTTTCATCCCTTTCATTATCTTCAATAATTTCTTCACTTACCTTAGGAATTTCTTCCTTCGACTCAAAGTCTTGGAGAAGGGTTGTTTAATCAATGATGTCCTTATTCCTAAGGCTAGTGATGTGATGGATTTCTATAATTGGATGGACTTACTCTTGGTTAGGGTTAAAATCAATCTGGTTTGCATTAAAGCTCTCTTAGGTGGTGATTGTCTCTTGGACATTCAAAGCTTCCACTAACAAGGTCATTTGACCCTTTACATTGGCTAACATGCTTTGTGTCCATTTTAGAGAAGCTAGTCAAGGATCCTCCCCAAGAGACTCATTGGTTGGAGAGGAATGTACAATATGCTCATGGTAAGGATAATTTGGTGGTGATGCTTGATAAGGGTCAAAGGGCTCTTGGTAGTGATAAAGTAATTGTGAAGCTTGATAATAGGCAAAAGGCTCTTGATAGAGTTGAGGCAAGGCTAAATAATGATGTGAAAAGGTGTCCTCATGTCCCCTATCAAGGTTGAATTGGTTACACCACCCAAGATTGGGAGGTGGTCGAAGAGGCTCCCTTTGGCACTCCCTAAGAGACATGAAATATGGTTCTTGGGCTTTAATCTCACTAGTTTGAATATAGTCTTTAAAAGACCTATAAGAAGGTGCTTTCACACCACCATTTTCAATCCATTGAGAAGAATATTCTATTTTGCCCATGTCAATGTGTTGAGATGATTTGTGTGAAAATGAGCTACCAAGCATAATGTAATGCACAATGAAAGATGGATGCAATGCACAAACAAATGTAGCGCACTGCACCTTAACACATCATACACAACAATGATCAATACTTTGCCTTACAAACCTGTAATCTCCTTATAAAAAATTTTCACAAATTTAAACAATTTCAATCCAACCGAACCTCCAATCTCTGAAGGCAAAAACAATACCACCTATAAACATTTAGCACCCAATTCCTAACCACCACTAACAATCTTCCAATCCAATTATCAAAACAATTCAAATTCTACACTACTCAAACAAAAGAGTCCTAAAATAAAGAAGAAATGAAAAAAAAACAAAATCTAACATAGTATCACACAAGAGGAGTGGAACAAAGTTACTAATGGCCTTAGCCGAAGATTACTCCGTTGTAGTAGAGTTGATGGAGATCCAATCCACCAATTGCTTTTTCACTCAAATTCAGTTAGTGCTCACCTGAATGAACCGTCTATAATATCCTGCTAACTCAAAAAATTTCTAATTTCAGACACATTCTTCGGTTGTTCCCAATTTGTTATGGCTTCAATCTTCTTTGGATTAACACAAATTTCCTCATCGAAAATCACATGCCCTAGAAATACCACTCTGTCAAGCCAAAACTCACATTTACTAAAATTGGCATATAATTGTCTATTCTGCAAGGTTTGTAACACAAACTTTAAGTGATCTTCATGCTCTTTTCTACTATATGAATAAACTAGTATGTCATCAATGAATACATTTACAAAGGAGTCGAGAAAATGTTGAAATACCCGATTCATCAAATCCATGAAGATAGCCAGAGCACTAGTCACTCCAAATGGCATCACCACAAATTTATAGTGTCCATACTGTGTACAGAAAGCAGTCTTCAAAACGTCACTATCATTCACTTTCAGTTGATGATATCCGGATCTCAAATCAATCCTAGAGAATACTTTGGCTCGTTACAGTTGATCAAAACAAGTCATCAATACGCAGTAAAGGATATTTGTTCTTCATTATTATTTGATTCAATTGCCAGTAATGAATACATAGCCTCATAGTTCTATCCTTCATCTTCACAAACAACACAGGAGCTCCCCACGATGACATACTTGGTTGAATAAACCTTTGGTCAAGTAAGTCCTGCAACTGAATTTTCAACTCTAATGGTCCCATTTTGTACGGTGTAATGGATATTGGAGTAGTCCCTAGTAATAACTCTATAGAAAACTCTACCTCTCGATCAAGTATAATCCCTGGAAGCTCATCTAAAAACATATCTACAAAATCCCGCACCCCAGGAATATTTGACAGCTTCAATTCCGCTTTAGTTGTATCAACCACATGAGCTAAATATCCCTCACATCCAACAATTTCCTAACTTTTAAAGCTGACATTAAACAAGTTGGAATCACATCCCACTCACCTTGAAATCTAAATTATGATTCATTCGGCATGCGAAAGATAACTTCCTTCTTGAAACAGTCAATAGAAGCATGGTATGATGATAACTAATCTATACCGAATATCATATCAAAGTCATGAATCGCCAAAGGAATTAGATCTACATTCAGCTCTTTCTCCTTAAATTTCAACACATAGTCTTTATGTACTACTTCCACCAACACCACGACCCCCACAGGTATAGAAACAAGTAAATGTTGTGTCATAGATGTATGTAGTTTATGTAGATGCTGACTAAATGCAATGGAAACAAAATAATATGGACATCCAGGATCTAATAATACATAAGCATCCTTATCAACCATCAATATCATACTTGTTACCACCGTAAGTGTAGCCTGAGCATTATTAGATCATAGATCTACATATTCCACGTGTGCCTGAGTCCGTGGTTTAGAGGTAGTCCCATGTCCACGCTGTGCACTCCCAAT
>CM065392.1:3192500-3380000 GCA_033060915.1 Euryodendron excelsum | reverse complement strand
AACACAATTTTATTGTTCTATCTTCTTAAACTTCTAATTCTTAGCAATTAAAGTCTAAATCTATAAAAACACTTAAACTATTGACTATGTTTGGTAATTTTCACGCACAATTTCTAGATTGGTCTTGTATTCTTGACTAAGTCTTTGAGTTTCCATTCACTAATTATGAATTTGGTATGAGAATTACTTAGACCGATAGCATGAATAAATAAATCTCATTATTTATAAATCTAAGTTGATTATCATTGATTTCATTGTCTTAACGGTCAAAATCTTCCAAATCAAAATCTCACGATGACGCTAATGATTTGAGTTATCAAACTTCATTGAAAACTTAGGCGAATTGGGTGGTTGGATCAATTAGATTAATTGTTTGATGTTGCTTTAGTTTAGCTAATTCAACCTCTCCAAAATTAAATGATTTGTGTTTTCTTTTCATTTCTTTTTAATTCTTTGTGACGTTGTTTTACTTAAGATTTGATTTCTCCTTAAGCAAATTTCAACATAGTTCTCCAATTAAAAACTCCTTATGGAAAATTGATCCCGGTCTCACCGGGTTTATACTTCTCGACTACCTACACTTTGGGTAAGCATTGCTAAAGTCGTGTCAACACACACATTCTCTCTCTCTCTCTCTCTCTCTCTCTCTCTCTCTCTCTCTCTCTCTCTCTCTCTCTCTCTTTTTTACACACCTGATCCCAATTAAGTGAAACCTTTTTTTTTTTTTTCTTTCAACGTCTCCTCATAAAAAGTCTCTATTTATGTTATCAATTTTTTTACAAATACTTGTGGGGATTTCAACAGTTTGCATACTGGAGTTGGCGATAATAGTATCCACAGATTGGTAAAAGTGCCTCTCGTAGTCAGGGTCAAGGTTCCAATTTCTCATCTAACAAGTCTGTTTTGGATTTTTAATGTCATCATGGAAATGTTTTTTGCTAACTCGCAGTATGGGAGCTTCAAAATATTTCACTAGGTCTTGGGTCAAAAGGATGCCACACTGGAAATTGAGGGCTAAATCCTTGCTTCTGGCCAAATTTGGAGAAAAAAGTTTGGAGTTCTAAATTAATTTTGAGAGCATCAGTAATTGTTTGACACTATTTTACAAGAACAATGCAAAGGGTTACAAGTCCAAATTGTTTGACGTTTTCTGGGTTTTCAACTTTTGGAATAAGAGATAGGCTTCCGTCGATTTCACTATTGTAAAACTATATTTGAAAGCAGTACTTCACAAATTTACACACATTAGGGCTTATAATGTTTGAAAACTTGTGATATAAAATAGCTTGAAATCCTTCTCTTTCTAGAGCTTTGAAGGCATAAATTGTCCTTCAAAATTCAGTATCGGATGTGACTCTCTTAAGGTTCAAGCCAATGTCTTGAAAATTAAGCTGGCCGATTCAACTAGTTAAGTCGCCAACTTATCCAAAAAAAAAAGACCCGAACAACCCTTAAAATCGTTCTATGATGAAAATTGAAATAAACAACTTAATACCACGGTTGAACTGGAAGCCCATTGAACAATTCACAGTTTACTAAAACTAGTTGGTTCTAGCACATCATAAAATGGGAAAAAAATTTAGGGTTTTTATCCAATTCCGCATCGACAATGGCAGACCTAGGGTTTTTGTTAGAGGTTAAGGTAATTTTTTTAAACTTTGAAAGGGACAATAGACTAGAGTTTATCTTAAATAACCAAAAATTTATAGGAGATAAAGTGCCATAGCCTGCCCCTCTTGAGTTCGCCAATGCCAAACGACGACGACACTTTGTAGTCCTCCATCGATGGCTACACTTTTTAGGCTCCAAGTGTTCTCTCTCTCCCTCTCCCTCTTTCTGTGTTTCTTTTTCTTCTTCAAAGAACAAGTATTCCCTCGATTACATAACATAATCATGTTTGCTCGCTACTTGGTGCCCAATCCCCCCTTGACGCCTCGTTGCGTCTGACAGTCTCTAGTCCAGGTACTCTATCTCTCCCTCTCTCTAATTCTTGCTCTATCCTTTATAGTTTATTACACTTCTAGGTTTCGTGGTATGCGTGGGTTTTCTTGGTGGCCAATGTAGTTCTTTCGTTGTTTAATTTTTTCAATTTTTTGCTGAGGTTTTGAATCAATGAATTGTTTGTAAACCATCTATGTAAAACAGTTGGCCAAAGTTATTGGCCTCTATTAGAGAGGTTAGGAGTTTGAACCTCCTTTTTTTTATATTCTCTCTCTAGCTTCAGTCCTCTTTGTAATCCCTTTCAATAAACAAAAAAAAAAATCAATGTAAAAAATTCAAAAGGCGAATTCTATTTGTAACAATTGGAACTAACTTGTCTCAGTCGTCAAATAGTTGGAATGTCATCACATAATTAGCTTTAGATCATAATAATTGTCCTTTACATGAGAATTTATTCGAGCTCCAAGTGGGTAGGCGAACGTCTCAGTACCCCAACATTTTCTTCGTAATTTCTTTTGAAAATGGAGACAAATATCTATCAACGTCTTTGCTAAAAAAAAAACAAGCCTAGAATTTGCTATATGGCTCGCTGAGACTTTTCACTAAATAGGTTCATAAAATTTTATCCTTAAGTTTGGTAATTGTATTGTGTGTGTGAGATGAATATGTAATGCGTAGAAATATGATATTGAAGGGAACAACAATTTTTTTTTTTTCCGGGTAGATGGCAATATGACGAACGACATGCTTACTAACCTATAATTCCTCTTTTCTCGTTGTGAATGCTTAATAGTAGGAGAAAAATATGCCATGCTTAGTAATCTATGATCCCTCTTTGAATTTGTGATGCTTAGCTGTTTTGGGAATATTTTAGCCCTGGGTGTTATTCACGTAAGTTTTTTGTAATACTCACATTTATTTGGTTTATGATTATAATTTTAAATATATTTACGTAATTATGCTATCACGGTTCAATTTTATGAAATCAATAGTACCAGTGACTAGGTCCCTACTCCGGTTTATTCAACAATGAGTTTCAAAACATGGGTTCACGTTATCTTAATCACTAATAGTCGCACTAAGCATAGCCATTCTATCATCTCAATAACTGGTCTCTTCATATCTAAAAAGGCTTTGAAAATAGTTGCAAACATTGTTAAGAATTTTACTTGGTTCAGAAATTCATTCACCATTGGGTCAGTCTAGTAGTAGAGGCCTCTTTATCTAGGCCGAAAGATTATAAGTTCAATTCATCCTCCTTTTTTTTCTTAGGAATTTGGCCCTCCAATGTACCAAAACAAAACAACAACAAAAAAAAAATAGAGAGAGAGAGAGAGAAATCCATTCAATGTTATCATTCTTAAGAGTCTCAATCGTATTTCTCTTCTTCTAACAACGGTGCTCGCATTGAAAAAAAAAAATATTATGTTTCCATCTCCTTGGGTAAGTCACATCCGTCTAGACTTTTAAAACCATAAAAACTTTCTTGTACTGAAGAGCCAAGTAAACTGTCTAATAAGATCTTTTTCCAGGAAAAACAAATTATTCATGAATTGAGAATTGCTAAGGGTAGCCAATGGCTGCCCGCCACCTCAGTTGGACTCCACCAGCTGTTGGTAGGCCTAGCTGAGGTGGCAAACAGCTATTGGCTATGTTGAGCAGCTGCGGCTACCCTTAGCACAGCCCTTCATGAATTTTGATAGTCTGGGATTTTTGGATGCCCTCGATACTATCAAACTGCCCCTTATTCTTCTAGCCAGATGAACAAGTATGCCCATAGAGCTTAACTCCACCTTAGTCTCCAATTACTAGAATGTAAGGGTTACTAATTCTGACAAATTCTCTAAAATTGCATCGGAAAATTGTTACCAACCCCCACGCAATTTCACAAGAACAAATCCATTGAAACAAAATTTATGAAAGATAGGATAGGATGCATATCAAGCTTACCCATGAATACTGTGAGGTGATACTCCAAGAGTATCGAATAATTTTTCATTACATGAAGCAACATTGCAACATAAAGGAAAAATATGTAATTCAAAATCAAAGAAATATGAAGAACATGTATTTAGTGCCATCTGATTTCCAAGTTAGCAATTAGTAGTTAAAAAAAAAAAAACAAAAAAAGAACTTTTCCTTTTGATTTTTAATCATATTAGAAACTTTTGATTCATAATATTAATTTTTACATCAAAGAAATATACAAAGAAAATCAAGTTGCTATTTCCCGCTTATTTTTCCCACCTTTCATTTCCTCCATCATTCGGACAAATAAAAAAGGAGTTAATTGATTATTGGTCATTTGTAATATTGTAGGTTAGCCAAGGGTCTAGTGTAGCTGTGTATACGAATAGCAATGGACAGGATGGGGTAGAGGTTGAGATCTCTTTCCCGTCTCTATTTAAAAAATTAACCTTTATCATTTTATAAGAATTAATTTTGACTTTCATCTCCGCCTCCACAAGTATAAAGTTGCTTCCATCTCCGCCCCGCCCTCGCCTTCGCTTTCGCCTCCAGCCCAAGTCCAGCAATGCCCAGCAATTAAGGTGCTAATAGGGATGGCAATGGAGTTCCCTACAAGAAGAACAAAAGGAGTAAAAAACTGAAAATCGACCACTAAAATTACCAAATAAAAATCAAACTCAATATAAATTGAACCATATATACAACTATAAAAGTTAGGTCATAGATAAGGCAGAAGGGAAAAAAAAAATGTCAAAGAATGTGAATTTGAAGAGAGAGAGAGATTCAAGGAACTTGTCGTGTTCTTCGTCAGTCCAGCTCTCTCTAGACCTGGTTATGGCGTAGGGCTTCCTAACCTTCTTGCATGAGTTCTCTCTAGACTTGGTTATGGTGTAGGGCTTCCTAAATAAAATGCTTTGCGAGCAAAGTGAGGTTGAAACGAAGATGAGAGAGAGAGAGAGAAGAGAACCTAGGAGCCTGGAGGCGGTGGTCCGCCGCTGGAGGAGGATTGATTGACCTAACCCTAATACAAACCAAAGACTAAAAGGGTAAAGGTTGTGAACACTGAAGTTAAAAAGCATCCTATATAAAAAAAATTTAAAAAAAATTGTAAAAGTAGGAAAAGAGACGGGGTGAAGTAAACTCAGATCCCTACTTTTATTTTGGTACGAATTTTTATTTTAATTTTCATCCCAGCTCCTAACGGGATGAATTTGGCCGAATTTTTACTTTTTTCCGATCTATTGTCATTAAGTGAATTAATTCAATATCTCATATCAGCTCTTAGTCACTCATAAATAAGTTATGCATAAAATGATTACTTGTAATTTGATTATAGTGAAATTCATTAACAGTGGATAAATCACGTAAATTTTGGTTATTCGAAAAAATATAAGTAAATTTGCAATTTCAAATTCGTTAGTGTGATAATGTATATTTGTCAATTGGTCATTGGTAGATTATATGTAGTTTGATTATTGGAAAATTATTACTTGTAAATTGGTCAATATGAATGAGTTATTTGTAAATTGATTAATTATAATTTTGTTTATCTAAAATTGGTTAACTTAGAATAGTTAAATACAAATTAATTATGAAAACATATAATTGTAATTTGGTGAATAATAAATTTATTAAATAATAATTGGATGATATGAAATCAATTATTGGGCATTTGGTCAAAATGAATTTTTTTATTTAAATTGATCACTGATCAAATTATTATTGGTAAGCTGGTCGTTCTTAATTGACTATCCGTATTCTTAGCCGAAAAATAATAATTCATAAATGGTCATTTATAAATGAATTATTGGTAAATTGATAACTTATATTTTAGCTATTTAACAATTAAGAAATTATTAATTAGTTAAATACAAATTGGTTGTTACTTAAATTTTATGGTAATTCGGTGTAGATCATTAAGAATCAGTTATTTCTAAATTGGTCATTCATAAATTCGTTATTTGTAAGTTGATTAGTTGAAATTTCGTTATTCTTAATTGGTTATGAGTTGATCAATTATTCATATATTGGTTGTTTACAGATTGGTTATTACGAAATTTGTCAATCACTTCAACATTCGTCCCGCTGAATCGACACTACCTGTGTACCTGGCTGCACTCACAGACCAATCTTTGGTTGTTTTGAATTTTGATCACTGAAGCTGCAATTCTCCGAATTCCTAAAAAATATTTTCCTAAAAAATGCAGAATCAGGACTACATTTGTAATCTTTCCATCGACATTGCTTTTGCTAGTCTTGTTGGTAAATCAACTCTCTTTCTCTGTATGATACAGACATACATACATGTAATTCAATTTTGTTTTTCTTTCTTAGGTACTGTGAAATTGGATTCGAGTGTTGTGTCATGATTGAAGAATGGTTGGTTTATTGAAGAATGATTGAAATTGGATTTGAGTGTTGGTTTAAATTTTCTAGTTCCAAAGTAATCTCATATATATATATATATATATATGGATAAATGGGTGTAAGTTATTACATTGGGTCAATTACACTTAAAACTCTTACACTTTTACTCCAATCCAACTTTGGTTCTTGTATTTTCAATTGTAACAGTCGATTCCTTACACTTTTAGTCAAACTACAATGTCATCCCTTCGTGAGTTAGACATTTGTTAGGTTAACGGAAAATGCCCTTGTGTGGCTCACATGAGCTATCTCCAAGGGTACTTACCGTTTTGTCCTCAAATCTCTTCTGCCTTAAAAATACTTTAAAAAGACATTATAAAATAAATTAAGCAATTGTTACGAATAATAAGACAAATAGTCTTGCCAAGTAAGATATTTAATACATGTGAAAATAGTTTAATGTAAGTAAAAACATATTAAGATGACTCCAAAAAAAATAAATTAAGATCATTATTTCATGTATCAAATAATTTAATTTAAATAAAATTAAAACAAGATAATATAACAAAAAATTTTTTAAAAAAAAAAAAAAAAATAAGACCACTATCTCAAGCCACCTCCTCGTTTACTCCCACCAATGTCTCCACGCCCCTTGCTACCCACCCAACCTCTACCGTTCCCCAAACTCATGACCCACTTTCCTTTCTTTGGTGTCAAAGGCGGTAAAAATTATTATGGGTAGGGATGAGATGCATTTTGTGTGGCAGGAAGGCTAGTGAGATAAGGGATGGGCAATGAAGCGATGCAGTGGGGTTTTAGGGGCTAGGCATTGCAAGTGAAGGATGAAGTGGGTGAGGGTGGTGAAAGAGAGGGAGTTGCAGAGACGTGGTCTAGACAGATTCAAAGGGGGTTGAGGGGAAATTATCTCATGTGGCATGGTCGGCTTTCATTGCCACATGGCAATTAGTGATTGATTCATAATTATTAGTTGGTTTTATTAATTACTTCCTATTTTGATTTGGTAAACATTAGATTCTTATTATGGTCTCAAAAAGGGTACATGTGATGGTCACATGCTTAATTTTTATCTGTTTAGAGGATAATAAGTGACAGAAGGGTGACGTTACAACTTGACTGAAAATGTAAGAGGTTGACTGTTACAATTAAAAATATAAAGACCAAAGTGAGATTTCAGTGAAAGTGCAAGGTTGCTCAGCGTAACTAACCCTATTACATTTGTAAAGTGATTGTAAAAGTGGAAATGAGAAAACATTATATATGTCACAAAACGTTACTGCAACTTCTTCATGTCTAGTAGTGATATTCTCTGTCAATTAGCTTGGATACTATGAATTTAGTTTTGTACTGATAATCATACTGAAACTTGACTAGAGCAAAACATCAAGGATAATGTCCTGTTAAAAACATTTTTCTAATTTTAATTTCTTAATTTAATTAACAAATTAACAAGTGAATTAGGCAGCCATCTTTAGGGTTTCATTAATTCCGAACACTTTCTCAAAGATGCAAGACATAGTATATAAAGGAAAAGGCTAATAATTATTGGGTAGGTAGTACGCATTGAATGTTCAGTGGTCATTCTTATTAAATTATCACATTGGTATTTTATTATATCAAAACAACGAAAAGTTATAGTATAATGGAGAGACTTTTATCCTGTATTTGAAACCCAAATTTATCAAGGAAAAAATAAAGGAAAAGGAAAAGATAAGGACAAATAGAGCCAAATGAAAGAGGATTTTTGCTCTATTTGCCCTCATCTTTTCTTTTTCTTTTCTCTTAATAGATCCGGATTCCAAACATAATATTAAGGAACAAAAGCCCCATGACAAAATCGAATTGAATGAAACTGGACTTTTTTTCTAGATTCTAACCATCGTTTCCTAGCTCGTGTTGGCATCTCAATTTACTTAAGATCATGTGGTGTAAGTCACAAAGGTTACCACCTATGTTACCTGGATTAGGGTACGAGCATCGCATGCGGATACGTGTCTAAGAGTCGGATTCCTCTAATACTCATATTCAAGGATACTTAGACATGGCTAAATTTCATATTTCTTAAATACCTCTTTTACTTTTTTAATGTAAAATGGTATTTACAAACTAAAATATAGTATTTCATGCATAAAATGAAAGTTTTGTACTTAATTCTATAGCAAACTCAATTATTTCTACATACTTGTTAAGTGCATGTCCAACTAGTCATAGTAGACATATATCTTACACCCTCATTTGAGTCTCGAATGTCGAGTGTCTAACACGAGTATTTCACAAATTTAGAAGATTCCAGGTAACATAAATTGCCACATACATGTTACGTCTACATCCTAATCATAATTATTTCACTCTTTAAGGTCCAATGGATCCTATGCACCCCAAATCGTTACCAGGTGCCCCTATCCGCCCAAACCGAATCGTTGATAAGATTTATACTAACAACTCTATTGGGATTTTCACTTCAATGATAGACAACTTATGTTTGATTCATCAACGGACACCGAAGAGTGTATTACACATTGACTCACCAATTCTGCCCATCTAGCTTGCCAATTAATGGCCTTTGCTAGAAAAGGGGGAGTGCCTTTTGCTCTGGAGTTTTCACATCTATTTAAACCAACTGCACTAACTAGGACTACCTGTGGGTTGAGACTTAAGAAAGGTGACAACATTCTTGTAACTTGGCTCCATATATATTGATTTTCTCCTTAATCTCATTCATGGATATATGTAGAAACTGAATCATGTGCATCAGTGCATGTTCTATTGTATTCTTGATTTGTTTTATTTTCTACCTCCGTGGTTGGATCTGGTGCCTTTGTTTCAAGCATCAGGACAACATTTAAATGCAAAGATATGCCTATGTAGTATTTCTATGAATTTACTATGTCAAACACTCATTTAGCTTTGTGGGAGAATAAATTAAGAAAAATATCACATTATAATATGTTATGTCACACAAAGCCTTGTTGAATTATTGTCCTTTTTGTTCACCTGTTAGAATAATTGTAGAAGAGAGAGAGAGAGAGAGAGAATAATTTTTGTATTGTATTAAACTGAATAAATTACAATGGACGTCAACACTATATGTAGGACTACAAGGAGTGTTATACAAGAAACATATAAACTAGAAAAGCGTAAATTAAGAAAAGAAACAATCAATTCAATATATGTATGATATATACTAACATATATATAATATATGTTAACAGCCCCTTGCACATTCAAGGTAGTTATATAGAGACCAAATTAAGTTTGAAAACAGATCATAAAACTATCCGGGAGGGGGGGGGGGGGGGGGAGGATGAGACTTGATGAAGATATCAGCAGTCTGGTCAACAAATGTCACAGAGAGAAGATAAACAGTGCCACACAAGACATGCTAACGAATGAAATGACAGTCAATCTCAATATGCGTAGTACAATCATGAAATATAACATTGTGAGCAATCATAATAGCACTGTGATTGTCACAATGAAGAACAGTAGCACCAGAATGAAAATCACATGTCTTGAAGCAACCACCAATGCTAGAGAAGTTCCTGAGTGGTGTCAGCCAATGCACGATATTCGGCCTTAATGCTAGAATGAACAGTAATGGTCTCCTTCTTACTACACTAAGGAATAAGAGAACCACTAAGAAAAAAGCATAACCCAGTGGTAGAACGATTATCAGTAGAGTCACCAGTCTAATTAGCATCAAAATAAGCATGAAGTTTTATAGAATAGTGGCGAGAGTAATGTAGACTATGAAACAAGGTACCCTTGACATAACGAAAAATGCTAAGAACTGCAATATAGTGAGTGGAGTGAGAAGAAGACAAGAACTGAACAACAAGCTGAACAACATAGGCAATGTCAAAGCGAGTAACAGTAAGGTGAACAAAACTGCCAACAAGCTGTCGATAGAGAGTAGTATTAGACAGGAGGCTCGCCATCCAGAAGAGTAAGACGCACAATAGCTTCTAGATGTGTAAAAGCAGTCTTACTATTAGTGAAACCAACAAGAGTAAAAAGGTCTGAGACATACTTGGCCTGAGAGAGAGAGAACAACCAATAAAAGCAGAGGATATCTCAAGACCACGAAAGTAACTAAGAGGACCAAGAACCTTCATCTCAAATTGTCTACTAAGAAAGTCCTTAAGCTCAGAAATACCATGCACATCATCACCAGTAAGGATCATACCATCCGCATAGAGAAGGAAGAAAATAGTGCCACGTGCAATCTTGCGAACAAAAAGAGTAGAATTATAATCACTAGAAGAGAAGCCAAGCTCACTGACGGTGGAACTAAATTTGGCATACCAGGTACGAGGAGCTTGCTTGAGACCATATAAAACACAGTGAAGCTGGCAAACTTGATGTGTAGAGTGAGAAGAACCAAGAGGAGGCTGCCTATAGACTTTCTCAGAGAGGTCACCATTGAGGAAAGCATTCTTGACATCCATCTGATACAAGGGCCATTGACAGATAGCAACAACGACAATAAGACTCCAAACGGAAGTGAGACGAGCAATAGGTGCAAAAGTCTCCTTATAATCAATGCCATATTCCTGAGTGAAGCCTTTGGCAACCAGATGGGCTTTGTAAGATTCCAAAGACCCATCAGAAAAAGTCTTAATCTTATAAACCCATCGATACCCAATCACAGATTTACCAGAAGAAAGATCAACTAAGTCCCAAGTGTGAGTCTTGGCAAAGGCCTGTAATTCAACATCCATAGTTTGTTGCCAAAGAGGGTTAGAACTGGCCTCGTGATAGAAGCAAGGCTCATGTTAAGCAAGAATAATAAAGAAATAGTGATAATCACAAAGGTGAGTAGGAATCTCCTTTACCCGAGTAAAACGCCTAACTGTGAGCTCATCATCAAAAGAGGGCATAAACGGATCAGACAAGGAAGAGCCAGCAAGATCAGCTGACAGGAACTTCTCTGGATAGACTGTAACAGGAGGCACAGCAAGTGTCTCAGCAGTAAATACATCAGCATGCTCAGGAAAGAGCTCAATAGAAAGATCAGTGAAGTATAGAGTGGAAGAAGGAGAGGATAAATGAAATGGAGATAAGGAGGAGAACGTCTTATGTTCCCAAAATACAACATGGTGAGAGACAAGAAAACATTTGGACAAGGGATCCCAACAACGATAACCATCGTGCTCAATCCTATAGCCTAAGAAGCAGGAAAGGTGAGCTCGAAGCTCCAATTTGGTATGCTTATAAGGCTGAAATAAGACAAAATATGCACACCTAAAAACACAAAGAGAGTGATAATCAGTGTCAGTACCATAGAGATGCTCATAGGGAGTGAGGTTACTAAGAGGAGCCGAAGGTACACGGTTAATAGTGTAAGCAGCAGTAAAAGCAACTTTAAGCCAAAATCGTTCAGGACAAGAGATAGAGAAAATAAGAGCACGAGTAGTATCAAGGAGATGACGATGTTTTCATTTAGCACGACCATTTTATTGTGAAGTACCAAGACAGGAATGATGAGGAATGGTCCTATGCTTTCGAAAAAAGGCAAGAAAATAATTGTCACAATATTCCTAAGCATTACCAGACCGAAAGACCTTAATGTCATGGAAAAATTGTGTTTTGACCATGCGAGTAAAATCATAATAAGTTTGTTGAAATTGAGATCGATGTTGCAAAAGATAAACCCAAGTATATCTAGAAAAATCATTAATAAATATAACAAAATATTTGGATCCTCCTATAGTAGAATTAAGAAAAAGTCCCCAAGCATCAAAATGAATTAAGTCAAAAAGAGCTAAGGAGAAAGAAATGGTTTTATTAAGAGATAAAGTCATTTGTTTGGCAAGTTAACAGGACTAACAATCAAGATGTCATTAGGGACAGAACCTAAAACACATTTAGACAAAAGAAAACTTAAACAACCTAAGGAAACATAACCAAAATGTGAGTACAAAAGACCAAGAGAGGAGCTGGGAGCAGATGAAATGATAGCAGGGGTGACGACAACAGTTTGAGTAGGAAGGTGAAGGTGAAGGTGAAGGTGAAGATGAATGAGCTAAAACAGGCGATCATGTTTACGTCCTATCCTAAGAGTCTGTCCTGTCTGCAGATCCTGCACAACACAACTAGTGGAAGAGAAAAGAATAGTAAAATTAAGATCACATAATTAGCCAATAGAGATAAGATTCAACGTGAGTTTAGGAATGTGATAAGTATGCGAAAGTGCGAGAGTAAGAGTGGATACATGACAAATATGATCAATAGTCACATGAGACCCATTAGCAATACAAATGATAGGGAGAGCAGACACAGAGGATTTGGAAGAAAAGACAGATAAGTCAAAAGTCATATGATTGTTATACCCAGAATTGAAGAACTATGAAGAAATACCTGGAGTAGCAAACAAGGCAGTAGATGGTGGATTACCAAAGGTAGACAAGAACTATTGAAAGAATGTAAAAAGATCACTGACACTAATCATAGAGGAGGAGGAAGGAACAGCAGAATCCTCTGCAGTAGCAATAGTAGACTAAAGGCAAGAGTCTCAACGGTGAGGATATTTTAGGCAGTCAACAAGATAGTGACTAGGACCATATCGATGACAGTGCCTGTAGATTCGAATGGGACATGTAAGTAGAAGATGGTCAATGGCATGGCAGAATGTCTAGGCATTGTCTCAAAAAAGAAGATTGAAAAAGCTCCCAGTAGACTGAGTAGAAGAGCTGCAGGAACCAGCAAAAGCTGAAGAACCTCGAGAACCACCGAAAGAGCCTCTGAAAGAAGTGGTGGAGTGGGAACTAGATGCGGCAACTATTGTGTCCACAGGTGATGGCCGAATGAAAGCAAGACGAGTCTCCTCAGATAAGATCTCAGAAATAGCATGTTCCAAGGTAAGAAGAGGGCAATGATGTAGAAGAGAAGCTCGAACAAGCTCAAAGACATCAGTGAGAGCCATGAGAAACATAATCAGGCATTGCTGATCGCGGTAGAGAGCAAACTAAGTAGCATCAGCAGAGCATATCCAAGTAGGCTAAGACAGAGTTAACTGGTCCCACAAAGTATACATCTGAGACAGGAAGGCATTGATAGAATGGCCTGTCCAGGTTCCTGTTTCAGACGATGCAGAGAAATCAGAAGTTAGTACTAATGAGCAAGGTCTACAATAGTATAGTGGTTGGCCAGAAAGGCCCAGATAGAGTGAGCAATGTCAAAGCGCCCAAACGAGCAGTTGATAAAGGGAATGGGCGTATTTTGAAACCAGGTAATGATCTTATGATTCTTACTATCCCATTCCTTAAGTCATTTAGTGAATTCTATAGCCATTTCAACTACACATTTAACAGGTGTCTGAATATCTCCAGTGATATAACGCCAAAATTTTCTTCCTTTCGAAAACTGGACGTGGCTAGAGACCAAAGAATATAATTAATGTTGGAAACTGCGAAATTTTTCACGACTTGGCTATAGTGTATACGCACACTACCAAAAATTTTGATCTGATTAGCATAGCCTAATCTACATGATTAGAATTATACCTTCGAGATCTCTCTGGTTTGATCCTGAATAACAAGAATAAGCACTAAGCACGAAGCAACCGCTTAGATTCAACCTTCGGACTTCTGTTGTATTTCTCGTACATGCCTTGCTCTATAGAGAGTGAGCTTGCCGCTGCTAGGGTTTCTCTTCCTCACAAAAACGTATATCTCTCAATTATGTGCAGAGTGTAACCCTAGCAGCTCTTAGAGTGCGTATATATATAGGCTACAACAAGGACCATGGGACTAGTATAACTAGGGCTTCCTACGTAAAAAAGGACTCCTAATCCAATCAAAATTAATCCTTATTTACGTAAATTATAATTTATACCACTAACGAATTATAATTGCACTCCCTGTTATACTAGAAATTATATTTCGAGCCCCATATTATTAAATGCTTATTTATCTCCCCATGTTAAGATTACAGATATCCATCTATTAAATTAAATTACTGACAATTAAATTTAATAGACTTATTTAATTCCTTGAGACCTTCCACTTAACTTATTTGATATGTCAAATTCATAATCCACCTGTAGGGTTTGACATAATCAAAACTTATAAGCTTCCTCAATGGGGTATCATCAATCCTTATACAAGGACGTAGATTTCATCAATAATAAATATTTACCATACACGTAATGTTATTGTCCAACTTACTGAGTTTATTGACCCACAAAAAATCTCACTCTTCTGTGAATTAAAACAATAAATACTACATGCACGTGTCTATTTATTATATTAGGATTAAGACCATAAGTACTCATAATAATCATGAGGTATTAATTGTTTTATATAGTCAATATAAAAACAATTACCTCAACACGATCCTGTTCAATACACACCAAGTGTATTAGTGCAAGGAGTTGGAACTATACCGTTCCCCATAGTCAAGACAGACCTATTAAAACCTTATCCTACAGTCCTACTAATGGTATGTCCATTTCCATCTAAGACTGTGAACGATAAACTTATATTCCATAAGAACCGATGATCTGATCTTCCGTGTGTAAGTCACACTGTACACACCAAATCATCTACTATATAGAATAAAAGACACACATATATAATCATTAAATAAATAACGCAATGCAAACATTTCTCACATAGATTCTTATTAAAATGAAATAACTAATTTATTAATAAATACTAAAGCCATTACACAAAGCATGTCTTTTAGTATAAATTCCCAACAATTAAGGCCCTCCAAAGTGACAGTAATAGGTCTAGATACCTCAGAACGCTCTGTAGAGTAGACACGTGAGATGGCGGAACCCAAATAGTAAAGAACAACTACTAAAAACATCCAAAGCAAGAGAATTAGTAATAATATAGCAGAATTAGGCAAAACATACTGCAGAATTAGATTCAGAAGGCTCAAAATAGTCAGGAATTGATTTGAAGTAGTTCGAAAAAGGCCAAAAAATGTCTGAATCGGCTGGCTAAGAGAAGCAAAAAACTGGTTTGAACCGGTTCTGGTAGACTGACAGCGCTGCAACTAGGCGGCTGGGGTGTGACGTCAGCTAGCGTCACTAGAGCTGATGCCAGCAGATGGCATCAACAGATGAGCGTGGCATTAGCTGATGTCACGAGGGCTGACATCAGTAGCTGGCGTCAGCGCGTGTGGGCGAGTGGTAGATTGCTTGCGAGTGAAGACGAGCTGATGTTTGGGCGGTGCGTGGGGGCGCGTGCGACGATTTCTCAGGTTAATGTTTTGATGGTTGGACTCGTATTTCTAAAGCAAATTCAATGGTGTGGTTAGATTTGAAATCCAGGCAATATTGGCTTTGGCGGCAACATAGAAAACGAGACAAATTAGCAAAACAGTGCCAGAAATAGCATGCAGATCATAGAAGATAGCAAATTAAGGTTGGGAAATCAAACTTTAGAGGTCATAGGAGCTTATAGCTCTGATATTATGTTAGAATAACTATAGGAGAGAGAGAGAGAGAATAATCCTTATATTGTATTAAACTGAATGAATTACAATAGAAGACATCAACACTATATACAGAACTACAAGGAGTGCTATACAAGAAACCTATAAACTAGAAAAGCATAAATTAAGGAAAGAAATAATCAATCCAATAAATGTATAATATTTGCTAACATATATAGAATATATGTTAACAACTTGTATCATTATTTTCTTCTTCTTCTTCTTTTCTTTCTTCAGGAAAAGTATCCAAAAAAGTGTTGGACATGTGGATGAAACTGTCATGTCCATTAGCATTCCACACAACATTTCATGAGGGATAAGCATCTTACATATCATTTTTAGGATGCTGTTTGATTCATAGGTGAAAAAAAGAAGACATTTAGATGATGCATCATGGTACTGGTTGAAGACTATATGCACATCTCAATCTTGGATGTAGGCTTTCCTCAAACCCTCGTATATCTTATCGTGCTGTCTTATGAGTTGGTGTTATTTAGTTAGAGCTGTATTCATGGTTGGATTTTGTGCCTTGATGTTCAAGCATCAAAGGCAATAACGAGGCACAAGAACATGCCTCTTGGATGTTTGTTAAAGTTGAAATGGTCTTTCACGAGTAAAGCAGTGAAGAAAGTTATTTTCACTCTTTTGCAAGAAAGGATTGTGCGGTTTTTATAATAGAATTTTTTTATGCATATACCAGCAATGTTTTTTTTTTTCGCCTTTTCTCTTTCCTTTTCTTGGGTAAGTTTCTGAATAAATATCATTGAGTTTTGTAGATTCGATTTAAGATTATTTTATTATCATTGAACCTCATGCATTAAGATTATCATGATGTAGTGATAATGGCGTACATGATGCTCTTCCATACAAACATGCTAACTGAGATTCTGATTTCTTTGTCAATGCTTAATATTGCTTGTTGAGCTTTTCCATATCTCAGAGTATTTACAATGAATAATCATGCTTATACATTCCTTTTCAAAGTTGATATTTGATCTTTCCTGGTGGAGTTGGCCTGAGATGTATTTTCTGTGTGGATATATTTAGTTCAGGAATTTTCTTAATAGTTAACAAGTGGTAGCTCATTAATTTGTTCAATTACAAATTTGAGGAATTTTTCTCGACAGTGATGTATTGTCTTTTTAGTTTTTGTAAGATCATTTGCGTCCTCTTTCCAGGGATTGGTTACTTAGAAGCCAAACTAATATATGATACTCTGGAAAGCCGTAATATTTTTGGCCGGCTCTAAGGTGCTGCTGTAAGATCTACAAAGACAGTTCCCTATCTCTCTCTCTCTCTCTCTCTCTCTCTCTCTCTCTCTCTCTCTCTCTCTTCCTTACCACTTATTCTACATGCACATAATTAATTTTGACAAAGATCATACTTGCCTTGTTGAGGGCAGGGGCGAATCTACAGGCTGCCCCCCTCAACTTCTGAAAATTTTTTTTTACTCTACAACTTTAAAAATATTCTTCATTTTGTCCCCCTAAAAAATTAAAAATAACCCTAAAATAATTAGTTTGTTTAGGAACCCATCTAAAATTATACAAAAAATTTTCTACCACTAATACTTGCCGTGGATGTATTTCCTAGCTCCGACACTGGTTGAGGCCGCTCAGAAAATGGTCCAAATTGTTAATTATCAAATTTGAGTGCTTTCATGATTGTTTACTTGGTTAATCCAATAAATATAGCATTTGCTGGATGTCAGTGCGATTCATATTACTTATCAATTATATTTCATATTTAAAGCCTGTATCAGAAAAAGGAGGTCCAAAGGACTCAACAGCAACTTGCGGAGCTGGAGCGCAAAGGAGCTAATATTAAAAGAAATGCAGCTCTTTCAGCAGCTAAATTTGCAGAGGCTTGTCCAAACCATCCTAAAGTACATGTGATTGATTATGTGAATCAATCACATGTACTTGATTATGTGAATGTTCAAGCCATCCTCAAGTACATGTGATTGAGGATGCTGGCTTGTCAAATGCAGTCCCCCGGAGTCTCATACATCTATTTCAAATACTGCAACTGAAACCCAGGAAAAATTACCCAACGGAGGAGCCAACTTTTGGAGAGATTTTACAGGAATAAGATCCTTGATGATCTATTTGAGGTATGTGCTTATTAATTGTATTGGTTAATTAGGTTACCCACTTGACTTTTTTTTTTTTTTTTTAAAATTTCCAGTGCTTGATAATTTTATTTATTTTTTTAATGTTTCCATGTTATGTGAAAGAGCAGGAGAATGTAACAATTCAATCCTGGGCAAACTTAATATTTTGGTTTGACTTCAGTTATGAAATCAAAGCATTTTGATGTCAGTGATAGTAGGCACTGACATTTTTTTCCCCCATATTAAAGCATTCTTGAATCAACGGCTGATGGAGTTAACAAATGGTGAAAATCTGTCCTTACAACATCAAGTCCAAGCAGTTGCTCCATTTGTTTTGCAGCAATACTTTTCTGATGCAATTCAGAAAATGCTATCTGATGTTACCTTGGCTATCTCCTTGCTGACAAATAGGAAAACCTGGGAGCTGATCATGGTTCTTAACTCGAAAGTTGTTACAGGCTTGTTTCATCAGGCTTTATACATTGTCCATTTCCTTCATCATCAAATTTCTTCCCCTCCCCCCACCTCCGTCTTTTCTTAATTTCACATGAGGCGTTACCATGTTTAATTTACAAGAGAAACGAAAGTGGAGTCATCGTGCACATGAATACATAGTGCAATTGCATCTTATTTGTCGAACACATGGAGCTGCAGAATTCATTAACGTCGTTGTGGCCAAAGCAGGTGAGTTCAAATTTTCCTTCGTTGCTTAATTCAAGACATGACCTACGTGTTTTCAGATAGAACAGTTATGTGTCCAAAATTGTGTGCGCACCACAACACCTGAAATGGCTTTTTGCAAAGTGAAATTGATGCACATATTCCCAATTTGTAAGAACAAAATAATGTCCCCTGGATTATTGGGTTCTTACATTATGGTGATCTAAAAGCAGAGCAATCTTGCACGATAGTGCAATACTTGATCTAGAACTTCTATTGAATCTGTGTTCTAGTAAACCTTACTCGTTTCCTGTCACTTCTCTGTTTTCAAATAGAAGTTCTGTTTTAAGTCATCCATCAACTCGTATCTGCTAATGTCAAACTATCCGTTCATTTGAACTTCTAATTTGGAAAACGTATATGTTTACAATTAACAGTTTGAGTTCTATCTCATTAGGAATGAGAATTATCTGACAACTATCTGACAAAAATGTCCATCCCTGCCTTCTGTCCTTTGGTGTTTGAGTATTTAGTCAATGATGTTTTTGCTGTATCAAATGCAGGAAGGAGCTCTGGCAAAAACCAGGGAGCTGAAAAGGCTTTGTGAGAGTACATTGTCATCCTTGTTCGATGGAAGACCTGTCAATATAATTGGAGAGATCAATACCCCCTGTTGAGCAGTGGTCTCAGCACACCATAACTAGTCATCAAACTGTGATTTCCCAGAATTTGTTTTGTGATTCTTACACTATCCAAAATTACCCTGTTTCCTTGGCAATTAAATGTCAATTGTGTTGCCAACTGCCAATAGTTTTCAATCAAAATCTGCAATTCCTAACCTTGGAAGTTTACTTGATCCCTTCCCCTTGTCTTGTAGATTCAAATGTAGATCGTCTTTTCAGCATATTCAATAGCTTAACACCCATTTAGCAATAATAACAACAGAATCCCACTGTGGTTCTACGAGGAGAAACTGATGATTGCTTGCGAGAACAACTAATTCTAAAGGATGAGTGAGTATTTCAACAACCCAATTTTGAGGTCATTTTATCAGTTTGAGGTGTAATACTATACAAAGGGTCCTTCATTTTTAAGGCAAGTATAAGTAATTTCTTTTCCTTTCTTCCACTAAATCCTTTCCATTTCTTCAAAAAAAAACTTTTCCATCCATTTCTCGAAGGTAATACAATGGAGCAGACGGTGTTTCATCAACAAACAGAAGTCTACAATGAAGCTCTGCGTTAAAAGACAATTGGTAGAATTGAAAGAATGTGCAAAAGAATGGTGATACATGCAACCAAGGACTGTAGCAGTGGATGATGATATATGAGTTTTGGTTCCTTTATGAAGCAGAACAAACTAGTATTACAACACCATGCCTAAGATGAAAGAAATAATCCAAAACACAGTGTAGTCTATATAGCTGTTGTACCACTGGAAAACTATTAGCCAGGCTAGATGGATGAATAGCTGGCTGTAGGTGAACCGAAGAAGTGGGTATGTGTGGAACGGAAAGACCTGTCGAAGGCATCGAGTTCATTGTTATCCGCTGCATATCTTTTCCCTGTCCAGATCTTATGTATCAGAGATGTGAGTGATTCCACTATTTCAGACATTGGGGGTCGGAATTCCTGCTCAGGCTGTTCAAATTGCAGTGACAGCCAGAAGACATAAACAGTCAGTTTTTGCTTGTCAACTATGTTATCTGACTCTTCTAAATTTGTGAAATATTCGTATCGGACACTCGACACTCGGATAAGGGTATGAGATATGTGTCCGATATGCTTAGGTGAATATGCATCCAACAAATATGTATAAATTGTTGAGTTTAGTAGTTTACTATCAAATTACATGTAAGACTTTCATTTTATGCATGAAATGTTATATTTTAATTTTTCACACACACCATTTTACTTTAAAGAGGCAAAACAAGCATTAAAAAATATGAAATTTAGTCGTTCCGAGTGTCCGTGAACATAAAAATTAGATGAATCCGACACTTACACCCGTACCTGCACTCGACACCCGCACCCGAGTCCAAGTAACATAGCTTGTCAATACAAGTCAACATGCTTTCCTTGAAAAACATACCAATGTATTTACATATGCATGTCAAGTTGTGTTCATTTGAGACCTCAGTGATTACATAATGAATTTCTGGGCAACATGGGTGTCATATAAGCTTATATATCAAATTCGATGGCTCCAGCTAAGAACTTAAGGCTTTGCTTGGAAATTGAAATTGGTAGAGGGAAAGAAAGGTGAGAAGGCAGACCTTTTTTCTTCATGTTTTCCCCCTTACTCTGAAAGGTTCTTACAATGTTCATTCAATCAAGCAGCATTCTTCTTTTTCTTAACATAAGGTTTTACGATATAATAAAAGATCAAGAAAAAGAGGAGGAGAAATTAATGATATTTAGAACAATTTTACCATATTTTCTTTTCCTCGTTTTCCACAGCAAAAAAAAAAAGAGAGAGAGAATGATGTCCTTTCCCTTTACTAGATTCATGAACCAAATGAGCATCAGGGAATTCCGTGTTGGAATAGTTCTTAATTAAAGAAGCAGGGAACAATCGAACAAGCTTTACAGTAGATGGGACTAACGGCCAATTTTCAAGGCTGAGTGTGTCAATGGAAATTAATGTTAAGGTGTCATGTTTTCAACATCACTAGTAATTGATCCTTTAAAATGCCATGAACATCGTAATACCTGAACACAGAGGGAGACAATGTCAGTAAACCGGGAGAGAGCCCTGGAGGAGAATGTTCTTTCGATGCTTGGATCAACCATCTTTTCCAGAGACTCATTATCATGAAGCCGGGATGAAGCCCATTTCACCAGAGATTGCTCTTCCCTTGGTCTCGAACTGTTTATGAAGGAACAGAAAAGCCTAGTGAGAAAACGTGACAGAAACCAACGGTAGAAATCAGGGAAATGAGCAAACATCACACCTATCGAAAGGCCTCTTTCCTGTTAACAGCTCTAAAAGCAACACCCCAAAGGCATATACGTCACCCTTTATGCTGTCAATCCCATGTTGGATGCGTTCAGGTGCAACATAGCCAGTGTAGCTAATAGCCAATTCGGAAGCCTGTTTCAATGACCATGGTTGATGTTTGTTACTCTTTGGCAAAATTTAATTGGAGAGAGATTTCCAACAAGGATTTTGTATCACCGAAGGAACAATCATTACTCAGACGAAAACCTATAACATGCTTCTAAGTTGCAACACATAACTGAGTTTTAATCATTTGTACCTTGACTTTAACGCTGTTGCTTGTAAGGGACCTCAAAATAGCTAGTCCACAGTCAGAGATACGAGGCATAAGCTCCTCATCAAGTAAGATGTTAGCTGCCTTTAAGTTGCTGTGAACAACAGGAGGCAAGCATGTGGAATGCAAATAGCTGAAAACAGTATATAGAAGAAGAATATCAATACCATAAATAAAAAATGCCTACGTCCTTCTAATCACAAGGAAAGGAGCATATATTGAGTAATGGAGGTATAAACATCTCCTACTGTTTATCAGGCATTGATCTAATTTCTACTGTTCTGCTGAAAAAGATTCTAAATGATAACATGTTGAATACTTACTCCAAAGCTCGTGCTACACCAAGAGCAATTCTAAGACGAAGGCCCCAAGAGAGTGCCATATACGCTTCACAGTGCAGAGCATCATCGAGAGTAAAATTCCTAACATACTCATACACAAGAAGATGCTGTCCATGCTCTACACAATAGCCAAGAAGTGTTACAATGTTTGGGTGCCTCAAGCGAGACACATTCCAACACACATCCAAGAATTGTTCTTCTTCATGGAGAGACAGCTCCACGGTATTAATATTCTTCACAGCCAAAATCTTGCAGAAGGAAAGAAAGAGTCCAATAAATTCCATATCTTGTTTGACCTGTTATTGTTTTATAACTTGCAAGAAATATGTAAGTTTGAATTCTTACTTGTCCATTGGAGAACTCTGCTTTGTAAACAGAACCAAGAGAACCCTCTCCAAGAAGGTTCTCCTCACAGAAGCTATTTGTTGCTGATTGAAGCTCTGCCACTGTATAAACTTTAGCACTGATTGGGTTTTTCTGCTTCTTAGAGAAACTTCTTCTTCTAGACATTTTGTCTGGTCTGGAAGGATTGGGTGGTACACGCCTTGGGACCACCACTAGAGGAGAGCCAATACTTGAGACTTGTGGGCTCACTTGTGCACCTGAAGAATAATCTGTCCCAAGAACAAAGAAAAGCACAAATAGAATGGGACAAAGCTGTTTGTTACCACACAGAAGAATGTATGCAGCTTCAGAAGTGGATGTGAAGACACCAACAGCAACACCATTACAACCGGAGACCAGATATTGTTGGGTGAATTGCGTGTTATTGGTAGAGTGTAAGAATTTCAAATTTGGAAGTCAACTAAAAAATCCATTTCAGAAACACATTTGCTCATCCAAAACTATGTCCTTCTCTCTCTCTCTCTCTCTCTCTCTCTGGCGTCCTGAAAATAAATACACTTCCAAACTTCACTTGCACTTCACATATATCTTATAGTTAGTATAGGCTAGTTGATCTCAAAAATTGAACTTAGAATAAGAAAAGTACATAATCCACGATGGTATTCTATCTGTTAAAAATAAAATCGAACTCAAAACTTAATGATAAAAGACATTACAGTTCAAAACATAAATGTCGAAATTTTATAAGTTTTGCACAGTCCCCTTGTTGAAACTCCACACAAATATCTAACTATTCACAGTTAACAGGAAACACAGACAGTAAAATAATGCAAATCCCATATGAGTAAATATATGTCAATAAAATATAACCTTTGGCTGTGCTGAGGGGAAGAGAGTGCTCTGAGCACTCACTGCAGATCTCCAAGCGCCTTTTTGCACGAGATCGATGTAGGCGGATCACAATGATGAGTGCTGCACAGGTTGCCACTAGAATTCCTCCACCAACCATAAAAGCTACTCCTCCAGGACCTAGTCCTCTCTTCTTGTGTCTACCTACTTTGTGAGATGGATAGCTCTCAATGGCGCTTGACTCAGTAGTTGGCGGACTAGTAATATTCTGCTCAGCTGGTACAGTTTCCAATGGGAAATTCCACGGTGGATCGTTTTCACCTGCCTTGAAACTATTGCCCTCAAACCTGAATGTTGATTAAAAGGCAAAATCAACAACAAAAAACATGGTTTGGCACTTAATGCATGCAAATGGAAATAAATCATGCCTCTGATTTTGTTAACTTACCATAAATTGCGTATATATTGAAATTGATTAGGAAGAACACCACTAAAATGATTATCTCGGATGTTGCTGACAAGAAATGTAAGTGAGTCAGTAATCAAATAAAGCACGTGGAAAGAAGGTTCAAAACTTGGTATAAAGGAAACCTACAGTTCGTAGAGTGGGAGACCAGCCAACAGGATTACTGATCCAGTAAATCCATTATTCTGCAAGAACCTGCAAATGCATGCCAAATAATTTATGGGAACCAACATAATGAAAAAACTGCAAGAGACACAGTTGCCAACAAACCAAGTGAAATAAGACTCACAATCTATTAAGATCTGTCAAAGATCCAAAGGAACTAGGTAGATCTCCAGTAAAGTTATTGTATGACAGATCCCTGTTGCAGAGGAGCAAGTTTAATAAGAATAAGAAAACATGGTTTGATCCTTAATTACATAGATAGCATGGTGCAACAAATAAAGCAATGAAACAAGCTTAGAATACAATATGAAGGTTCTAAAAGCAATTTGTGTTGCATTATCGACAACATAATCCTCTCATAAAAGTTGGTACTAACATGAGCTCTGGTGCTAGAGTTCTTTTCTTCCATCACTGCATTCCCGATTGACTGTGTTTTACAATTTTTCTTAACTCCTAAAATTCTTCATCTTTTTATACAAAATTTTGGGATCAGTTCACCTATGAACAAAATCAATTTGGAAAATCAACAATATATCACCAGAGCCTTCTATGGAGTGATTCTAATCGTCTACTAGAAGAAGCTAAAAACAAAGATCAAGAATGCATGAATAGGGCCTCAGTGGTTTTGAAGGTTTTCCCTTACGGAAACCCGAGACTGTTTTACTTATGATATGCAACTAATTATACTTCAGAGTTCAGACATCAATTAAGTGCTTCAATTCAAGTGCAAATAAAGAAGTTTAGCAAAATATCATACATTTCTTTAAGATTCTGCAGGCCACCAAATACATTCCCTATGGGCCCAGATAATGAATTTTGGCTCACATTCCTGCAAGAAAAACATTTATTACAAATGATGATTGGCTAAGACTAGCAAATTAGTCAATTAGAGGACAAGCAACTCACAGATGCCGAAGATTTCTCATGGAGGTCAAGGTGGATGGTATATTTGCACTAAGTTTGTTGCATGCCAAATTTCTGTATTTACAGAGAAGAGAGAAGAACATGCATAATCCAAATCAGCCACTGTAGAATACGAGTTAATGACGACCATATAGCACAACTTGTTGAAAACAGAAATCTTACATGTGTGTGGCATTTAAAGGTAGGCTGTATGGAATTTCGCCCTCAATGTTGTTGGAGCTAACATCCCTAATATAAAGAACCATACAGAATACATTCAGCACGATTAACTCTTCCCTATTTTTAATTGAAGATTTTGCAGGATCACTTACAGCTGCTTCAAACTGTGGAGGTTGGAGAGCTGGAACCCAAGATTTCCCGTAAGCTCTAGCCCATGAAGTTTACTGCATAGGTAAGAGAACAGGTCAGTTTTTGGCAAATTGGCATTGTTATGTCAATTGCATAATTTATCCAAGTGTAATTACACATGTATGACTGATGATCCAGAGCATGAAACTCCAGTCCATGATTCTTCACATGGGTCCCCATCACTCAATTTCCATCCCTGGAGTTGGGGTGGGCTATGCAGTGCGGCATACAGATCTTGAAGAGCTATGACTGCATGAAGTAATGCAGAAAGTTAGTTTATGGGGAGCATTTATATTTTGCTTCTATTTCCACCGAAATTAGAGTAGACAACAAACCTGTTCTTTGTTAAGACTAAAGTGGTCGCAATTGCTCAACCAAAAAGTGTTATGCTAACATTCTAGGACCAGTAATCTGGTGGGCCTACTTAATCAACATTATCTAATGAACTATTAGTAGCAAATCAAATTCGTGATGTGTGTAACCCCCCTACATGAATGGGCCCCTTAATCAAAATTGGGTGATTTTTCACTCTACTACCATTTTGCTTGGCGCTTTTGTTCCTGATTATCTAGGTTTGATAGCAAAGCTAGAATGGACAGAAGGATAAACAAAAATGGGGGCTATGATATGGTGTAGCACTTAAGTCCTTCAAACACTAACATTGTGTTTGGATCTAGGATTTATTGAGGAAAACGAAATGAAATTACTTATACTTGTCCATTTTTATGGGTAGCCAAACAAAAAAAAAATGATTTTATTAGAAATATCTATTCATTTTCTTCGCCCCCAAACAAAAGCACATAATTTACCTTCTCTCCTCCATTTTCCATTTCCTTTCTTTTTCCTCTCCCTCAAAAAATCCTAGAACCAAACAAAGCATTCTAAAGAGGAGAATTCTGCGTTAATTCCTACTATTACTATAACTACTATCAATCATCTGTTTAAACCGGAGCTCCAATACAATTTGATCTGATATCTCATAAAGCACATTCACAATGGTATTAGTACCTCATTCAACAAACAAGCGGTTCTTTTCCCACCAAAATTTATGTACAATCGTCAACTCATTGTCATCATTGTAATCAAAAGAAAGAACGAGATGAATGAACCATAAAATGAACAAAATGATTCTGAAAATTGTGACACATCTGTATTCAACCAATTTGCAGAGAAAATGATGTTCATAGACTACAAGAATTTCAGGAAGGAAAAAGAGGCAATTTGATCAAAGTACCGTCGAGATAATCGGTATGTGCGGAGGCCTCCAGAACCAGAATCGCCGAGAAGGCAACTACAGCAAGATACAACCAAACACACCACTTCGCCATTTTTTTGCAAGGAGCAGACTAGTCAATCATGCAACCCAAGATACATACATTTCCGAATTTGCCTGAAAACATACAGAGAATTGTACGATAGACAGATTAGTCAATCATACTTGCAAGATATAAACAAGAATGTGGAAATTAACTTGAAGACCTTACTCATATACTCACATGTATATATACATTGTATATATGTACATAAAACATATATATGCATGTATGTATGGAATTGTTAGAGTAGAGAAGTATACACTACTGTTGAAGAACGAAAAATGTACTGAGAAATCTACTGAAGATGTTCAGGAACTGAAATTCACGATGAAGTAGTGATGGAAATGAATTTATAAAAAGCATTGCTCAAGAAGCAGACATATATAGGTAATAGTGTGTGTGTAGATCGAAATTGCAGAGAATTAGGGTTTGGGGGTACCTTTGAAGAAGCTTTTTCTCGTGTTATCTCTCTCTACAGAGAGAGAAAGAGAGAGAGAAGCGGAAGGGAAGTAGTGAAGTCAGAGAGAGAGAGAGAGAGAGAGTCTTGCTGAGTCAGTATCATGTAAGCTAAAACGGTTAAGTCGTTATGGAAGCACGTGACATGCTCGACCATCTGTGGGTTCGGATCTTCTGCGGTGCTGCTACTGTGAAGGCTCTACAGTTCCTTGCAATCACTATGTTGAGGGCCCGAGGCTCGAATAGTAGTTCTAAGAAAAAGTAGTCAGAAAGTACAAGAGATAAAAGCGGCAATCTCAGCAAATGCAGAAAAATGAGCCCCCACGTTTAATCAATATATCTTCCGAGTTTGAGAGCAATATGCACTTATCAATTTTTTTTATATATATTTGCCTACAAGTTATTTTTGCCTTCATCGACTACTTTTTTGAGTTTGTACAGAGTGTAGAGTTATTGTCCACGTAAACCTTATAAACTTTATATATTTTCATAATATGATACAGGAGTGTGATTACTAATATGATATAGGAGAGTGATTATTGAAAAAGTGTAGCAAAATATGAAAAATAAAATTAATAAACATTTTCACACAAGTTTGGTTAACAAGAAAGTTCATAAAAAATTAAAAAAAAAAAACACGACTTTTTCATGTGCAAATTAAGCATAGATATTATAAGGGAATGCTAGTTATAAGCGCAGATATCAAGAAGGAAAACAGTTTTTATTTCATTTCATGCCAATAGTCTCTCTCTCTCCTCTCTCTCTCTCTCTCTCTCTCTCTCCACTTGATCATATAACTGAAAAAAATGAGAACAAAGCTAACCTATACAACAGGCATTACAGTCCATAAACAAGTAGCAAATATTTGTGGATAGGGTAGGATTACTAATTTATTTTGATAATTATCATCAAATGTAAGATTAAGAGCTGGGTGGTTTTTGTTTTTCCAAACGAAATGATTTTACACATGTACACACACAATTTTAAAAGAAAAAACAGAAAAGAGAGGAGAAAAAAAAACAGGGCTAACATTCCCCGCTAAAGGCTCCATATCATCTTTCACCTACTCCGACAGTCGTCCCTCTCAAGTCTCCCAAGCTCTCACCAATATGGCAGAAACAAATAAAAGAACACCCGAAGAAGAAGATAGCAAACTATCTCTTCCAATTTAAAGTTCTCCCTCTTCATCATATGCACCAATCTACGCATATCGAAGTGGGCAGAAACTGCCTAGTCTGTATAGATACTCTCTCTATTCATCAATTGATAGTGTCACTTCCCCCTTCAGTATGAATCAATGGAGGCACTCTAATCCAACTGACCAGGAGCAAATGGAGATCACCATTGAAAAATTATGCCAGATAACACCAATCCTTTCACAAAACAAACTGCCCAAGATGGTAAATTTTGCACATCAAAAGAATAAGCAGAGTAGCTTATTGTCAATTAACCCATCGTTCTTCAAAAACAAACATAAGCTAACTGCATACTAAGCAAGAACAAGGCTGTAGCCCTGTATAACAGTTTCAGGACCGACAACTTAAAACGAGACACGGATTGAGTCATCTTCGGTTTTATCCCAACAATAAAAAGCGTAAATGCATAGATAGGCCAACGATAGTTATTAAGAGCAAGTTGCTAAGCCGGCCACAAAAACAAAGGAAAGGCAGGGCAGTTAAAGGGACCAGTGCATATGCTGAGTGGAAGAGTCGTAAGGCCGGGAATGCTCAAGTTCCATGTATTGCCTTCCACTCTGTTGAGCCAACTCGAGCTCGCTGGAATACTGATTGTTAGCAGGCTGTGAAATCTGACTCAGACCCAGATCAGGAGACATCTCGTGTGAACTGCTACCTGCTTCGTTGCCCTTGAAACCCCACGAGGAGCTAGAGAAGTGATTGACGGCTACACCATGAGTAGCTGCTGATTGAACCATGGGTGCTCCATCAGCGTTTAGTAAGTTATTCACCCCAAGGCTCGAAGGTCGGTCTCTTGAGCCCCAGGGTTGATTTGACAGAAGAGAGAGAGCACAGCCAGAGTCAGAGACTCCGGCAAAACATTCTCCCGCAGGAATAGTGGAACCAGAATAGTTGGCTGCACTTGCTGAACCTTGCAGAAAAAGGTCGGATGGAGGATTTTCAGATTCACTCTGCCACGGATGCTGAAGAAACTTTGCTGTGGCAGTTGGTTGATTGCCAGAAACCCGGTCATATGCTCTTGTTGGTGGCCATGGATCTCTCCCTGTGAACCTTGGGTATGTAGAGAAGTCCATCAGAAAGCCTCCACCTCTGCTGGTTTCTGTGTCACCAAGCATCAAACATTTTAACTCAATCTTACCAAGAATGTACAGCAAATCACAAGCTAACGTCTTTTGTGACAATTCTTAGACAATTGATGAGGTCTGAAAAGAATTTTTATTGATGTCTAACCAAAAACAGATGAAGAAAGTCGTCCATAGCGTGAGGACAATAGAGATCCCGGTGGCGGCTTCCTCCGGCGCTCATTATGGCCAGCCAGGCGTCTGCGGCAACTTCGTTTTCCTTGGTCAAATTCAGGAAGTTGATGGAACCTGTAATATACATGGAAAGCATAACATATAATCATCATTATTTC
This sequence comes from Euryodendron excelsum, assembly GCA_033060915.1. Lineage (NCBI taxonomy): Eukaryota > Viridiplantae > Streptophyta > Magnoliopsida > Ericales > Pentaphylacaceae > Euryodendron > Euryodendron excelsum. Next base: position 3,350,392 of record CM065392.1, on the reverse strand, counting down.
AGGCCGGAAAATGCCAAAAATTTATGTGGAAGCTAACAGAAAATGAATGGAGGAAGATACAAGGGCAAACAAATCAAATATGTCGTTTCCAATTTGCCCATGTCCCCAAGTGAAATGAGGGTGCTGCTCATTATCACAGAGAACTCGGATTTTAAGAACACGAGTTTCCTCTTATCATCCACTTCAAAATGTCCTTACCCTCAAAAACTTATAGCAGATCCACTAAATCATATCCACACTCATAGTCTCATAACTTGCCAATTAGTCTTTATGAAGACTTCAATACTAGCCAAGAGATACTTGCAAAATATAATACAAAATATCGCAGGAAACCTATCATGTTTCTAAAGTTCCATAGTTCAAATTCCAGACACCCAACAGATACTTTTATTTCCAGGAGCCCATTAGTTTATATGGAATCATCCAACCAACTCCAGCTATAGCTAGGATTGGATAAAAATGGTGTTACATTTTAGTGTCGTCTATGTTAAGGAAAAGACTAGTTAGAGAAAGGCTCCCATCTAAAGGATGCATTAGTGCCTCTGCACCCACCAATGAAAACATAAATTAATAAACATCTTCTTGGCTTGTCTGAATAAAAGAAAATTCATTTTGTTGTACAGGAGTAATAATAACATTAACCACAACAGAACAAGAGAAAAGCAGGCAACTGATGCCCAGATTGCTTATGCTTATACCCAAGGGTTTAGTTCCAGCTCAATCATAACAGAATTGGCTTTATTAGGAGGCAAGGCACAACCAAGTTCAACTTTACCATATCAAAGAAAGTATCAGAAATGTCCTAGATCTCTTGCATTAATGTTTATAAACCAGCATCAATAACTAAACCTGCAATTCCAATCAGAATCCATTCTCGCGTTATGTCAACCAAAAAGAAAAGGAACCAAACACAACAAAAACAATGACAACAACAATAGCAACAGAAGCTACAGTTCATACCAAATCAAACTTAACTTCTAAATCAGGATCTCAAAATCAATGTAACTGTAGAAGTTGTGCAACTTATATGTACGGTTTTAGTACATAATAGTCCATAATATGAAGTACTTAGAGAGGGAACTCAAGAAGATCCACCTCTTAGTGAATATTCCAAATTGGCCAGGTGGTCAAGTGTTCAGATACCATTAGGGCACTGGTGCTAGCCAAGGGGATTCCCTTTGCCAAGGAGAGAATCAGTTACTTCAGCAAACTTATTAAACTAAACTTAGATGCATAATGCTGTTTCTAAGATTGGCACAACTGCACCCAGCAACTTATACTTAAATGTACTTTCAAACCTATTCTATGCTTAAACGCATTGCCAAACATAGAGCACACCAAATTTTCTTAGATTTTTTTTTTTTTTTTGCTTTTTTTGTGGGGGGGGGGGATCCAAATTTTGGTTATTCAGCAATCTATTGTACTTAACACACTCACATTTATGCAAATCCCATTATATATATACACTTAAGTAAGCAAACTATAATTAAAAGAAGGTGCCAAGGGGGTACCTCCTGCCTACAAGAGCAAACAAAAGAACAAACCACTACAAAAACTCATGCCTCCAAGGAGAACAAAAGACCCCAAAAAAATAAATAAATAAATGAAAGAAAAAACGAAGAGATGGCCTATCTAAGACTTGCTTATGGAAAGAAAATCAACAAACCCCTCCTCTACATCCTTCAAGGCTGTGTTAAATGCACTAGCGCACAGGTGTCAGGACATGGCTAAATTTTATATTTCTTAGATATTCTTTTATTTAGGGTAAAATAGTGTTTACAAACTAACAAATAGCTTTTTATGCATACAATGATAGTCTTATGCATAGTTTCAGAGTGAACCCTTCTACTTCAACATCTACTGGGTGCATGTCTGACTAGACATGTCAGACACATCCCATACCTCAACTCAACTTTTAAGTGTCCAACACAGATACTTCACAAATTTAGAAGAGTCCATGTAACATAACTTCAGGGAATCAATAATGACTTACATACTCTAAGCAAAACCCAGCCAATGGTATGTCAGCCATTAAAGAGTTGTACCTAGTTATGAATTTGAAGATGATGTTCTTGGTGTTTAGGACTTTACATATAAGGTGCTAAAATATTATTAGGGAGATGAAGATTATGAGAATCAAGTCGTATACTTTTGTATTGAGCTTTCTGTCTTCCAGATTCCTAAATGTGGATGTTAAAACCATGAAGTGCCACTTCCACAAGTTTGCAACTACAAAATAAGTTCAACGAAATATTTAAACTAATCATGGTGAGGTAGTTCCAAAGAAAATGTATTATGCAAAAAAAAAAAAAAGACAAAATTTTGTGCAAAGCAATGGTCTGTATGTTTTATGTTGGAGCCACATGACACATAAAGGAATCAAAAGCTGGGGAAAGGACATAGATGGCTTCATATAGATCCATGACAGCATAGAACTATCAAATGAGAAGTACGCAGAATCCAGCCAGCCAGAAATGAAAATGCACAATAAATATCAAACTTTATAAGTGCATATAATCATAAGAATAGGGAAAACATTTGTAAATGAAAATTTTCACCGAGTACAGCAGTATCCCCAGCTAAGACTCCGAGACAATGTCGAGTTAAAAACTTCAATACACACCCAAACTTGCACAGTAAAGGAAGTGCTGCTGATTGTTTAACCAAAATTTGATATACTCAAAGCAGAGTATTATTTGATCCAATTTTAAGTTCAAAAAGCCATTGCAACACCAACATGTTCCCAAACATTCTACCAAAAGTAATATTAGATTTCATTGCATGTGTTGGAAAGAAACAAAGTGCAATAGTACAATACAAAAGCAAACTAATGCACAGTTTGTCCAAAACAAATGGTCTCCTCAAGTATAAAAGGTTCGAGGAGTGTTCACACTTCATAGACAGCATCTATTGCAACTAAAGAGCTCACTGCTGGCACAGCATAAGCTATGAAGACCAAAAAACAAGAGCTCTTGGGGAAGGCACATCAGAAGGGAACCCGTAAGCACCACTCATCGACAAAAGCTCTTGGGGAAGGCACATCAAAAGGAAATCCATAAGCACCACTCATAGAAATGCGTTTTTCATGAAAAGAAAAAAAAAAGGCCTCTTTTTTTGCATCAAAAACAAAAAATAAATAAATAAAATATGATAAAATAAAAAAATAAAAAAATGGAACACATAAGATGAAATAAAAATTAAAAATAAAAATTTTCAAACTTGAATAGATAGTCATCGTAAGAAGATACACAATCATAAACTCCTCAATTTTGTATCATTGTTAAGTCAGAAACATCCAGGGGACCATTTAACATTTCAGGACAGTTATTGAACGTTGTTAAACATAGAAGTTAAGAACAAATCCAAAACATGTTCATTTGGTTAGTTTGTTACAAAATCTTTCAGATTTTTGAATAATTAATTAGGTGTAAGTACATGAAAACACAGGCATCGGAGTCAAATGTCAACACTACTCAAAAGAACAAGAAAGAGTTCCAAGGGCCAATATCTTTTACTGATAAGCAAAGGTAAGAACTAAGAAGTATATTAGGCAAATGCACCAATGGGGTGCCAGCCATGTATAAAATGCTAAAGGCCAAAACCAAGATCTAAGGACCAATATCATCTCCTTCCTGCTCCATTCACAACCATTTGTAGTTTCATATCATCAATCATGGCACATTAAGAGGTCAGGACATAAAAATTACAGAGGCTTTTTACAACTAAGAAACTACAAAATAGCCAAAACACTCTAACTTAATACATTACGGCCACTCAAGAATTTCTCCTCTTATATGTGAGCGTGTGTTCTCTCTGCCCAAGAAAATGAGAATGAGAATAAGCACTGTGTTTCTTGCAACCCAACTCTTTGGAATGGTGAAAGTAGAAAGGTTGGCATCATCTTTGAGCAATGTCTACTTGCCCTCAATCAGATCCACTCTCTTGTATATACCTACACTTCCCCACTAGCACCTGTTTATTCTTACTAAAGCTTACTTCCAAATCTCCAAAGCTTTCAGAACTTCCCTGATCCTCTTGCTGATTTTTCATATCCACAATTTTCAGGCAAAGGATTTCATTTAATGCTTATCTTGCAATCAATTCGTGATAATTATCACCAGAATGATAGAAATCAAGCACAAAGTTGTTGTAGGATCACAGGCTAAAATCCTTAAAAGCATTTATTTCAACACATTAAATAATTGCCGACTTGTAATTACAACAACGTTGATATTTTCAAAAAAAATTATCTCTATTGAATTCCCATAAACATAACAGAAAAAGAATAAAGAAATAGGGAAAGCATAATTTTTGAGCTGCCATTGCAAATAGCTTACACTATTCACCTCCCACAGTACAAGTATAAATGATCTCATTATGGAGGTATTAAGGGGGCTTTTTTCCTCTTGGACCGCAGCTGGGGAGGCCATTTTCTCCATTGACAATCTGAGGTTAAAAGGCAAATTTCTAGCATAATGATGCTGTATGTGCAAACAGGTGGCGGAGGACCCCAATCATCTCTCGTTGCATTGTCTAGTGGCCGGAGGGCTTTGGGATTTGGAGTTCTCACTATTTGGTGAGTGGGTGATGTCCCATACAGTAAAGGACCTATTTCAATTTGTGCTCACCAAATAGCAAATATCATAGGTCCTCTGGGACATCGCCCACTCAACCAGAGGTATAAATAAGAAAGCTTGAGAGATTACCACTTTATCTGTGCTCTAGTGTCCATAAAGGTATACAAATTGGAGATATCTTGAGAATGAGGCGAGTTCGTTGCAGTATTTGAAGCACAGGTTCCTCATTTCCCTTAGTGATTGGCTAAGGGATTCTTTTTTTTTTTTAATAGTGATTGTTTTTTGGTTTCATCAGAAGGGGAGCATAAACAGATGTTGTCTACGAGTCAAAAGCAGATCCCCCCCCCCCCCCCCCAAAAAAATTTCCTTGCACGGGCAGCCCGCAAGAGGGGGGGAGGGGGGTGGAAACAAAATGCTCCAAGAACTTACAAAGTGTTCTTATTTGTTTTGACCATGATACACATAAAATCTCTTAACTGAAAATTGGTGTATTAGCACTTTCCTGAACAACATGTACCCTTACATCTGGCACCTTTTTAACACTTAAAAATGACACTTCCTTCATGTTTAGCTAAAAATGCAGAAAATTGCAAGTGTGTAGAGCCTTTTACTTATTGAGTTTAAGATACCACTATTACTTCATCATTTTCCTCTCTTTGATTCAGTCATGCACATAAACTCAAACCAAAACATTACGTGTGTCCAATATAACGACTTTGCAATGCAAACCCCCTTGCACAAAATCTCATTAAGCCATATTTGGCGTAGGTAGATGAGGTCGCTGTTACTTCCTACTCCAGGTGTGCACTTTAGAATGCGACAGTCATAAACAGCCATAGTCGTTGACACAAGATGCACTCTAGCAAAAAGACAGACATGAATCATTGTACTCATTCCCCAATCTTCATCTAAAGCATAAAACTGGCTACCAATTTCACAAGAACAAATACCAATTACAGTTACCCAAAGCCATAAACCAATACTCCCTCCTGCCAACAACATTGTTGCAACATGTAATGTAACTTGTTGGCTCAGTGATGTGTTTTAACCAGCTAATGAACTGGAAAACTCACAATAAATTTTGGCAGGGAAGGCCCCCCTGCCCTTCCTCCAATTCCCCAACCCAGCCCAAATAATTAGCCAAAAAAATATAGGGAAAAAAAAAAAAAAAAACTCAATTCCCTGTCTGACAGAGCTCTAGGGCAGTGCCACAAGCCCAAAATTGTCATTAGGGCCAATTTTCTGAAAGACCCTGCTTGGCATAGAAGTCCCTTGGAGGATGTTTGGCATGCAATTATAAACTATATTGTATACCTAACATGCTCCAAGGGACTTTTTTGTATACCTAATTCACTGTTGACACCGGATTTGATCTCCATCTCATCTGAACTTAGGCAACAAGCCAATTCATGAAAATTCTTGTGTATGTGTTTTGATCTTCTGCACTTGTGCTTTCTGTGTGATTGCAATTTTTTATCCTGTGATGTGCACAAAATAAAGATCCCACTAATAACCCCAATCAACCAATAAGAACCAAAAAATTCCACAACCTCCACCAAGAATCAGTTCTAGAAGAACCATCCAAACATAATAAATACAAGCACCAAAACCCCAATAACAAGTAACAAGGAAACCCTTTATTTTACAGAAGTAAAACCAAAACAAGCAGACCATTAAAATAAATAACTGATAACCCCCATTCAGAGTCAAAATCGCTAATCAATAAATAATAATCCAAGGCCACAACAAACAGAAAACAAAACTCAATAGTATAATCAAGAAATGTGTGTGTGTATATACATAAATAGAAAGGAATAACATAGCCGATAGCTTGTCTTAGGTATATATATATATATAACAACATCGGACTCACCTGCTACACTGCTGGCAAAACCTCTGCTCAAGGCCTGCAACAACGACCTTCGGTGACTTTGAGTGCGCACCACAGACTTTGTGCCTGGAATAGTAAGCTTTAGCATCACTCAGATCTACTTTACAACCCTCAACTTGACACCTTGGGGGCTGCCCAGCTTGGACGACTCCACTCCTCCCCTTCTTCGGCGGCGTCGGTGGGAGCTGCCCGCCACCACCAGCGGCGGCCGATGACGACGACCCACCACCGGATTTGGCCTGGACTCCAACACCCGCATCCTCAAAGTAGATTTTCTGGCCGAATTTCAAGCCGTTGAGTGAATCGGAAGAGTTGGAAGAGGAAGAAGAGCTCGAACCCATCTCCATACGTGGTGTCTAGAGTCCATTCATTGCAGATTTTGAGAGTCAATTCATGAGAGAGAGAGAAAAAAACAAAAAAAGAAAGAAAAGTAAAAGGAAAAGGAACAGAGAGTGATATGTCGAGACAGAAAAGGCGTGTTTGGTATGGGAAGAGGGGAGGGTGTGTCTGTGCGCGCGATGAGTTAGAGGGTGTGAGTTGTTTTGGGTAAGGTGACGGCAGTGGTGTAGTGTAAAGTAGACCCCTGACACTGGGCCATACCAGCTTTGGGAGGTGAGTATAGTACCCTGAAGAGACTGTCAAATAATGAAGAAGCAGAAGAGGAGAGAGAAAGTAGAGAGAGATGGAGGATGGAGTACTTTTGGGAGTTCTCAGAAGCTTTACGAGCCTCCTTTTTCGGTCACAAAGCTCAACTGTCACTTTTAATACCTTTTCTCTCTCTCTCTCCCACAGTCTCTCTCTCTCTCTCTCTATATATATACCTACTTTTTCTGTCTGTAGATGTATATACATACATTCTGTATCTTTGGGGTGCCCAAAAATCTCAGTTCCCGTATGTTGATAACAGAGGCACCTCATCTTCTGAACTAAGCTGAAAGAATGTGAAATGTCAAGTGAGACCTTTTCACTTACAGTCGGTTTGAAATTTGGGAGCGGAAAGGAGTTTCTCATTTAATTTTATAAAAAAAGTAAAAGAAAAAAAAAGAGATCTAAAATTTTCTCTTTTTTCGTTCCACCTCTCTCAAGTTCCAAATAAGCTCTTAAAGTTGGCAGGGATAACATTTTGACCAAAAAATATCGTACCTTACTTCAATCAGTTCTTAATAGTACGAGTTTAGAATCCGAATAAACAAGTTAAGAGTATGTTACGGAAAAAAAAATAACTTGAAACGGGTTTACGTCATGTCACCTTAACTCTACTCTAATTATATTATAAAATATCTAAAATTCTCACGTTATATTTTAGTATTACAAAAATATACTTTGCATATATAAGTAGATGTTCGGATTTTAATATTACTTTTATTTCTTGAGATTTACTTTATTTTTTTTATTATTTTGCAATTTTATGTTGTTTATGTTTGTATAAATATAAACTGCATTATGTTTATTTTTGAAAAACTTTTCTATTTTGAGATTTTATGCTAGTTTAATATGTCCTAACCCAAACTTAATTAGCTTAAGTGGAGTGGGAGGAGGTGGCAAAGTTCAACCTAACGTGTATTTGAAGTGAGATGTGGGGTGGCTTTCTCATTAGAGGCAAGGTAATGTTTAGCCTAACTTATCCTAAAACCAATTGGTTGTTATCCCTACTTAGGTGTAGACATTGGTGGGTCGGGCCTACATTATATAAAATGTCTATCAACCTTAAAATTACATCCTAAGCTCACCCAAAAATAAAAATTAGACATGCTAGTTTGTCCAATCCCACCCATTTAACCTCATATTTTTTAATAAGAATATTTGTCACAAATTAAACATAAAGGATGTGTCAATTGCAAGATTAAAATCATGTATCTAAGTTTTTTAATGGATATTTTTCTTCTACAAAATCAAAGTTAAATAATATAAAATCTAAATACATATGATACATTAGAATATATATAAATATGTTGCTCCATATATATTTCGGGCCTGGTTGAGCTTTAAACAAAAATTTTTAAAACACTTATTAATACAATCAAGCCTAAACAAATTGTCAAGGCCCAACAAAAATGAACGGTCCTAGCAGGTCATTGAGTCACAGCCACCGTTATTCTCACTAGAATAGTACAGGTAGATGTTGAAATGGGAGAGTTTTTCTTTTTCTTTTCTTTCTATTGTGTGACAAAGAGAAATTTCAAATTCTCATATGATTCAATGACATTTTATTATTCACGGTTTAGCTTGGTAAAGAAATAGTTGGACCAATTATTCTATTTTCTCCTATCGATTGACAAAAATAGAACTTGTTTGGATATAACTTATTTAAGCAAACTATATAATTGTTTTTATGGTATGTAGTGGCTCTTTTCAATCAAAATTTAACTTTACGATAGATACGTAGTCATAACAATATAAATAAATGTAAATTTGGTTGAAAATGCCACTAAAAATGAAAAAAAACTATTTCATAAACTCCTAAAATAAACTACATCCAAACATCTAATAAATAAATATCATAATGCAATTATTTCATACAATGGTCACATGATCTGATGGCCTTTAATTTTTTTTGTAAATGGCAAAGAGAAACAACGAACAAAAACTAGGGCCTATCACCCACCACAATCCTCAGAAAGTTCGAGGGGAGGGGACTAGGGAGCAAAGGAAAAACTGTATCACCACTACTGGCCTTTGAAGCCAACCAATGAGCTGCCTTGTTTGCTTACCGCCGCCACCAAGAAAAGGACCATTGATGGTTGTCTCTCCATATTCCAACATCCTGAAGAATCGCCCTAATTTCCCATGGGTAGTGGTCTTCACAACTAGACAGAGTGAAAATAATACAACTTGCATCACTTTCAAAAACAGTTTTGGAGAGTCCCATGGCCGTCGCCATAGAGCATGCTACTTTGATAGCCAAAAATTTTATTCTACCAAAGTTTGTAGTGTAGACAGCCTCGTTCTCATTTCAAACGATAATGCCAAAGGCTGCCACATTGTTTGAGGGATTGAAAGCCTCATCACAATTAAATTTCAAGTACTTGCAAGGAGGGGGGACCCAAGCCAAAGGAGTAGCAAGAGCAACGACTAGATGATGCTCTAAAGCATTATGTATCGCCTTTTAACAACAGACTGGACCAAAGCCAAGATGCACATCCCCCTCTCTTTACTTGCAAAGGGGAAATACGAGGAAAATAAATGCCTTTTAACAGCCAGCCCATAATTGCGAAGGATTGGACAATAATCTCCAAAATTGCTTGGCTAAAAGGACCAAATTGAAGTTCTTCATATCTCTAAAATCTATACCCCCCATGCCTTTGGAGGTTGTCAAAGAATCCCAGTCACACTAGTAAATTTTACCACTCTTATCCCCTTCACTCCACCAAAACCTTCTAAAGACAGCCTTAATTGCATTACAGAGGGAGAAAGAAAGCTTGAAGCATATCATAGGATAAGTTGGAATAGTTTAAACCACAGACTTTATGAGAACTTCTCTACCTACAGGAGAGCACATCTTCTCTTTCCACCCTGAATTTTTCCCAGGACCCTATCACAAAGGTAGGCCAAAGCCTCCTTTTTTTATCTTCCCCATAGGGCTAGGAGGCCAAGGTACTTGGAGGTGTTACCCATCAGCTTCATACCTAACCTTCAAATTATAGCATCCTTGTCAAGGACTGTTGTATTGGGAGAGAACATAATGGAGGATTTATGGGGATTTAGCGACTGCCTTGAAGCTTCACTGAACTGATTCAGAATATCTATAATGTTGCCACACTTGTGAAGGCTAAACTTAGTAAATATCAACGAATCATCCGCGAAGAGAAGATGAGAGATAATGGGGCAGCCTCTTTTAACTTCGATCCTTGAGATAAGACCCTCTCTACAAGCTTTAGAGAGGAGAAGCAATAGAACATCAGCAACCAAGATGAACAAGTATGGAGATAAATGATCGCCTTGCCTTAAACCTCTCTTGGGATTGATGTCGCAGATACAATTCATGAGTTTCACATGGTCTAATGGCCATTGTGATTTTGCTATTCATTGTAAGTCCTATGTGAAACTTATGAATACAAAACTATGGTAAGGGATTTTACCAACTAGTTTAATTGGCCCTTCCATGATGTTGAGACTCAATTATGAATGTCATTACTAGGAGATATTTGAAATAAAGTCAAAAAATAAAAACTTTTAGCAAAAGTCATGATTTTATCGAAAATAGAAAGGAGTATAACTTATGCACTTACAATTTTTCCCATGTTGGAAAATTCTTAGAAGCTGGTTGTGAAGAAATAAGAAGAAACTGATGTATCGTTAAAGATATTAATGAAAAGGTATAGAGAAAGAAGAAAAATTTTCATATAGTTTTTATAGACTCGGGGAAAACTCATGATAGGAGTTCTAGAGATTTAGCATGGTGGGCTTTGGAAAAGAAATCTGTCACAAATGTGTAAATTGAAATGATACAAGCCATATATAATGGAGTTAAAGACCATAGTGAGAACATCCATAAGAGAAACTACTAATTTTTCTATAACCATAGGTTAACATTAGGAATATGTATTAAGTTCTTTATATTTTTGTATTAGTTATGGGAGAATTGACTAAACATGTGTAAGATAAGGCACTATGATGTATATTATTTTGGCAGATGAAACAAAACTAGGGACAAATTATACACTAGAACTTTGGAAAGACGCTTTAGAATTAAGTGGGTTGAAGATAAGTAGGACTAAAATTGATTATATGGAATGCAACTTTAAAAAAACCAAAATATAAATAACAGCATAGTTAGTATTAAAGGTCAAGAAATACCAAAGAGAACAATTTTGATACCTAGACTCAATTATTTATGAGGGGAGATTATTGTTGATGCTACTCATAGAATTAAGATAGTATGGGTTATGTGGAATAATGCATTAGGTGTCTTGTGTTATCAACACAAACCTATGAGATTAAAAGGAAAAATTATACAAGGCAACTATAGGACTAGACACACTTTTACGGTGTCCGTTTGGTAAATTTATTTTAGATTTTTTTAATTTGGGCCAAAAAGCCTCTTTTCTTTTTTTTTTTTTGACTTTTTTGCTTTCATAAGCTAAGATTAGCAAAATAAAAATAATAAATAAATAAATATAAATTAGTTTTTTGGTTTATAAGCCAAGAAAAGCTGTACTAAAACAATCATAAAGAATATATTAACAAAATGAATTCCATTGAGATGAGAATACTAAGGTGCATGTTTGTGGTAAAACTAGGGATTAGGTTAGCCGCAAATGAATTCGTGAGGTAGCACTTATTGAAGATTAAATAAGAGAAAACTAATTAAGATATTTTGAATATTTACAAGGAAGACCACTAAATATTCCACTTACAAAGAATGACATTTTTCCTCATTGAAGGTAATGTTAAGGGATGAAGGAGACCAAAATTAATAAGAAATGAGATAACAAAGAAAAATACATCCTATTGCTATTTAATTGTGATTATGACTATTGATAAAAAGCTTATTGATTTGAGTTGAGTTGAGTTGAGTATCACCTTTGGTAAGTATGTGTAATGGCTAACCTTTTACAATACAGTTGTATTTCTTGATTAATGAATGTTTCAAACCTACTTTTGTCACTACAATAAAATATGTGTGAAAAATAAAATTGAAAACAAAAATTAAAATTCACAATAATGAAGGTTGCCTACACTTGCTTATCTTTTTGGAGTAATTATTTTTTGCTCGTGTTGCAGAAAGTACATGTTTTATCAATCTCCAAATGTGCGGACAAGTGAAAAAATCACACAATTGTAGAAAGCTTTGTTAAGTTGATGTTTGGTGACATCAATAAGCCATTTTTAAGAAGTCCACTTTTTTTTTTTTTTTTCTTTCTAAAATGTTAGAATAAGGAAGTTTGCAAAAACCAAATTCTTAATTTTTTTTAATACTAGCTTACTGAACATATCTACAATTAAAAAAACAAACAATAGGTTTCTGAAAGGGTTTCAGCTATTAGCTTCTAGTTTTAGAAAAGTTAATTCAATGAGTAATTATCATCGTTTGAATGTAGTTCTTATGGCCTTTTAGAACTGACTGTTACCTTCTATTCTAGTTTTTAGTTCTGATTCTCTATAATAATAAAAAAATTACTAAGTCAAAATTGAAAACTCATAAAAGTAAAAAACTGAATGTCAAATTAAAAAAAAAAAGGCAATAAAAAAGCTAAATTTGAAGCTATTTCATCCAAACTATCCCTTCTTGTGCAAGGTATGACTTTTGTTTAAGCTTGGATAAAAAAAAGTTACTCGTTGGAGTCAATGTTAATATTGGACCATTAGCCTAAAAAAAATTATGTTAATTAATTTGTAACTTTCCTTTCTTCTCTATGGACCTATATTCACATTAGCTATTAAAAGTCAGAGTTGAGTGGGCTCACCTATTGGCTAGGGCTGAATTTCGAACTAGCATAATGACACTTTCTTGATGAATAAAGTTATAGAAGAAATTTTTTTTAGCAAAAAATCATTATTTTACCAAAAATATAAAGGAGTAGAACCCATGGAGTTAGAATTTTGCCCCTGTTGGATAGTCGTTAGGAATTAGTTGTGAGGTGAAAAGAAGAAACTAATTTCATCATTAAAGAGACTAATGAAAAGGTATAGAGAAAGAAGAAAATAGTTCCTGTGGTTTACGGATATAGAGTTGGATAAATCTTAGAAAAATGCTATTCTTCCAGAATTTATAACCAGAATTTTGAACCAGAATGATGTGGCAGTGGCAATTTTGTAATTAAAATGCATCTTGGTGGGTTCTTTATTTTAAAGTGATATAACTAAAATGATGGTTATATTTTCTGATTATATATTCTGGTTGTATAGCATTACTCTAAATCTTATAGTAGGACTCAGAAATTTAATGTGGTCAGTTCTGAAAACAAATGGCGTTATAAATAGATATATAAAATGATTCAAGACATGAATAATGGAGTTAGGACCATAGTACGGACGACGGTGAGGGAACCTAGTAATTTTCTTATTACACAAAGGGTCTACATTAAGTCCTTATTTTCTTTGCATTAATTATGGCTGAATTGACTAAGCGTGTACGAGGTGAGCTACTATGATGTGTGCTGTTTGCTAATGATATTACTTTACTGGATAAAAAAAATAGATAAATATTTACATTTTATTTTTTTGTAATTTAAATTAAAATTAGTTAATTTCTTGTGGTTTAAAAGTGATTACCTGACTCTCTTATGATTTGGACTTATCTGTAAAATTAATAAAAATCGTTAGATTTAACAAAAATTCTATCATATAAATATTTTTATTATTTTATCTCTCCAAATTAAAATATTAAATAAAAGATTTGATGAAATAATAAAATAAAATAAAAAACTTGATAGACAAGCCTTTATTTTGGCATAAAATGATCACATCATCTTTTTGATATTCTAATTTAGAAAGATAAAATAACAAAAATATTCCTCTAGCATAATTTCTATTAAATCTAACAGTTTTCATCCATTTTATAGATAAGTTCAAATCACAAGTGGTCATGTGTTCACTCTTAAATCATAAGGGGATCATTTAATTTTGACTCAAATCACAAAAAATAAAGTGTAATTATCTCAAAAAAAAAAAAGAGTAGAAGTACAAATGTTAAGTAAGAACTTCAGAGGGAAACTTTGTAATCAAGGGTGTTTAATGAAATGCAGCATCCGTATAAATAAATAAAAAACGAGGTAGGAATGGAATGCATGTTAGTATTGAAGCCTAAGAAATATGAAAGAGTGAACAATTTTGATATCTAGATTTAATCAGAGAGAGGAGAGAGAGAGAGATGGATGGATGGTTGTTGATGTTACTAAGAGAATTAAGACAAGTCAGGCTAAGTGGGGTACTGCTTCAGATATGTTGTGTGGTAGGTGCATACCAATGAGATTAAAATAAAGATATTATATCATCCAATTCCTACAAAACATGAACAAGCTTGAGTGGGATTCACGGCTGATAGGTTGATGCCCACCCCTACGTACCTAGAAGTGCCCTGGTTAGAAAAAGTGATGTTGTCCGGGAAGAGGGTAATGCTAGGACGAGGAATGCCAAAATTAACTTAGATTGACATAATAATAAAAGAAAGACATGTGAAATTATGGTTAAACTGAGATTGTGGCCTTGATAGAACAAAATGACCAAACAATATGCATGTAATCGTATCTAATAGTTGGGGAAAAGATTTTAGTTGAGTTGAGTCATCTTGGGTTGGTAAATGGAATGGTTGACCTTATAAGATACAATTGTATTATTTTTTTGATTAAATTTTCAAATCTAATTTTGTAACTACAACAAATTATGTTTGAAAAATAAAAGGAAAAAAAAATAGAATTTCAAAATAATGAAGCTTGTCTACACTTGCTTATCTTTTGTGAGTAAATGAATTGTTTTCTTGATGAAATGTTTTCGCAATCTCTATTTATAAGATGTGAAAAATAAAAATTAAACCATTGTAGGAAGTTTTGTTAATCACTCGTTTGGATTAACTTTCTGAAAGTTAGAAACAAATAAGTGACACCTTTTCAAAAAGCTTTTTTTTTTTTTTTAGTAGGTATGTAAATAGATATATAGATATACTACTCTACATTATTGTTTATTTAATTGTAAAGATAGAGTGATATTTAATCAGCTTCAATACTATCAAACATACAATTAATATCTTATTTGGATATAATTTTTTATGAGCGTTTCAATTTGATTTTTGCCTTTTGTACTAGCTTTTAGTTTTGGCTTTTGATAAGGAAGCTTAAAGACAAAACTACAAACTCATAAAAATTAAAATTTAAATGTGACTTAAATAACTGCCCACAAAATCTTAAAAATGAAAAGTAAAGGCTCGCAAAAACTATACATCCAACCTATTGCAAGATTCGAGAGATTGTATTAGCTATTCAAATTCACAAAAGTTGAGTGGGCTCCACTATTGGCTAGGGCCCCAGAAGTGAACCCGCGAATGGCCTACTGTCCTTGCTTAAGAGTTGGACTTAACTAACAGGGACTAGTGCAGTTTGTACTTCTATTGAGGAGATTAAAAGTTCCATTCCCTCCTTTCAAATTTTCTTTTCGAATTCGGTTCTTTTTATAATTTCTTTTGATAAATCAAAAAAACAAAAAAAAAAAAAAAAGTTGGACTCAAGTCATGAATCTTACAATTACTTTTTCTCATGTGCTTTGTCGATGAAGTTATCATGTATTTAGAGTTACCCAATCATGTTTAAGATATGTAATGTCCAGGAGGAAATCCAAGGTTGGAATTGTTCGGTGCCTATTATATTATGATATCATTACTATATTCAAACATGTATGAAGTGTTTTTGCATTTTTTTTTAAACTTTTTTGTTTATCTTATTTTGTTAAAAGTAAAAAAATTAACTTTTTTACTTATAAGTCAAAAAATTAAAATAAAAAAAAATTTAAAAAACTATACTAAATAGGCCCTTAGAGTCCCCTATAAAAATTTTAAAAAATAAAGGACGAAAAAATCTTCAGTTTGGTCCTGGTCTAAAGTAGATTATAGGATTGGGCAATTCTTATGGATAGCCACAGGGAGCATCATAAATTGCATACTTCCTTTTCCACATAAACTAGTTTAAGGATCTGTCCTTGTTAGCCAGTCTTAAAGGCTTCTTGTGTGCTTCTTTACCTCTGACAATTTCTTCCATTAAACCTACCTATGGTTCTTAGGACAAGCGCCAAGGAGCAATTCGTAAACATTCGATTGGATTAGCTTATTTATTAGTCTATTTAACTAGTTGTTTTTATTCTTTATGTAATATTTTTTAATTAAAATTTTAATTATTTTACCTTTCATAAACTTTTAGTTTATGCTTTTGACTTGTTTACCAAAATTTTAAAAAAACAAAACTAGTGAAAAAGGCATAAACCACAGCTAGACAGCTTACAAATCATTCAAACAAGGACTTGCTAAATTAATCTTCTTCTTTTTATTCTTGCAGCCTATTTGAAACTTGAGAGAAGGAAGGAAAAGAAGTAAAAAAATTTAAAATTTATTATTTCTGATGTGACATCTTTTGGGGAATTGGGACATTACAACTATATTGTATGTATATATACTCGTATGATATTTTTTATTACAATATAGTATTTTTTGAAAATCGAGAAAATAATGGGACTGCTCTGCAATATCTTTGGAATAGATTTTGGCCAGAAGGGTAACTGCAACTGTGAGTCTCCGAACTTTCTTATTGGTCTTGGAGTGAAGTCAGTGAGTCTGGTTGTTTCACTTTCCCTTAAAAACTGGAATTACTTAAATAAGTAATTTTCATTGAGAAAGTAAGTGAAGGTAGGCACCTAAAAATAGCGTGGTTTGCACTTTGCTAGTTAGGTTTGGTAACTAGAAGGTTAGAATCTAGTTGGAGGGTATTTTTCAACTTTCTCTCTCTAAAATAGTGATGGGTCCATTATTACCAAATGGCCTTTGAGAGGGTTTGGCCCACAACCATTATCAAAACAAAATTACTAGGGACAGCCGCGGCTGTCCCTAGCACCGCCTTATCAAAATGACTCACTTAATTTAGGCCATAAAATTCATTCCCATCCATCACACAAGCTATATATGTTGCCTATGGTGGGCCATCTCATAGCATTTTGGGAGACCTACTTAGAGGTCATGGACCTAAGGTCTACCCTGCATAGGTTGTCACTTGCCATGTCCCTATGAGGCATGAACCATAAGTGGAGGCATATAAAGCATTTCTAACGAGCAATGATTTAATATAAGAAAAAATGAAAAAACAAGCTTTCAACCACATATACTGTTTACACATATTATGTAAATTTTTTATGTTAGATAAATAATGTCTAATTATAAAAAAATATAAAAATAAAATTAAATTTAAGATCACGTACTTAATATAAAAACTAGCCAATCAATAAATCAGCTTTTATGTTGGAATAAGAATGAAACTATCAGTATTTATGCAATATAAGAGTACCACAACGATTGTGCATTACTTGATAAAAATTACTAATTCCATGACTTTGGAGGCAATATCATGCAAGTAACAATCACTGAAATACACTTAAAAAGGGTTAGTCAAATAAATTATTTGCCTACATTACTCCTACTTATATATTCAATATCATATTTAAACTTTTGATGAAGAATCAAATCGTGCCTAACATGGGTTGAGACCATTACTCTCTCCCTCGATTATCCTATTGTGCCCTTGCAGTATTTCTGAGTTCACAAGGTCTTTGTCTAGGTAGGTTATGATACCATAAGCAACCTAAATGGACTAGTGAATGTCATTTGAGTTCGTTGTTGTTACTTATATATCTAAGACATGCAAATTTTTAATATAAAAATTAAGATCCGTCCATGCAGGTTGGGGTCGTTTTGCAGAACCAATCATGGGAGTTGTGGACTTAGCAATCTCCCATTTGATTTCAATGCATAATCATATATGTATCAAATTATAAAGCAATTCTGTACCAAAATAATAGCCACGATTTACCAAAGCAAGATAAACATGCATCAAAACACATGATGATAACAATAACCCACAATTTGATAAAAACAAAAATAAAAGAAAATAAAAGAATATAATATTTATAATTTGTGAGATAACAATGGAATGATTTTGGATTATTTGATTAGAGAATGCTAAATCGATGATATTGAGAGGTGTACCCAAGGCCCTCTCTCCCAAATAGGTAGGCTCTACAATATGGGAGAGAGAGAGAGCCATGAATGTAGCCACCAATCAATAAAATGAAATCTTATTTTAGTACAACTCTTTAACAAAAGTATACCCACAAGTGAAACGTCATTTCATGGTAATTACCAAATTAGTTTTACTTTAGCAATAGGATCGGTCATTTATTGCAGGCAAATGCTGGTGAGATAGGAAAGAAAGATTGAGGTTACTATTACAACAATTTTAGGTCCCGTTTGGAATCGGTTCGATTTTTGTTTTTCGTGTTTTTGAAACCAAAAAATTTAAGAATAATTCGTCTTTCTTGTTCTCGGAAACAAAAAAATGAGACCATCGAAAACACTATCGTTTTCATATCGTTCTCATTTTTGTATAAAAATAATTTCGAAAACTCAGAAAATATCTTTTTAATGGTTCCTGAAACTGGGCTGTTTTCTGAAAAAATTTTCGAAAACAAGTTTCGGAACCAATTTACCAAACGCGGTTTCGACGAAAATAGTTTTCGGAACCAATCTGCCAAACACAATTTCGTCAAATTTAAAAAAACAAAAACAGAAAATTGAAACTGAAACCACAACCAAACAGGCCCTTAACTTCTCCCAAACCATAGTATAATTGTTTTTTCTTAAACAATTATATCTTATTTTTGCAAATACGATGTATAATATTAACAGAACGAAAAAATATATTCTCCCATAAGTTTGACACAAAACACTCTACGATAATACTGTGACATTGCTATTTTTATAATTAAAACTATCTTTAGTGAATACTTTATTTTGTATTGAAACTGCTCAATTCAGTGACGTATCCAGTTTTTATATTATTTTTTTATGTTTGGTAACCCAAACATAACTTGTTTCTCCCAAGGGGTGAACTCAAGTGTTTTTGTGTGGGTTCCACATCACATGGAGAGACAAGAAGCCCTTTTGATTTTGTGGGAAACTGTCGTTTTCCTATTATCAAAGCACCTGCAAAGAGTTGAGTGGCCTAAAGATGTTTGCTGCACACCAACATTTAAGGCTGTTTTTGGCTGTATCTACAGAACCCATATACGATAAAATTGTCCTCTATCTCTCTCTCTCTCTCTCTCTCTACATATACGACTAAATTGTCCAAACAGGGCCCATCATTAAATCAATGATCTCTCTATGCATATACGATAAAAATTGTCCAAACTGGGCCCATCATTAAATCAATGAAACTCACAAGGCCCTCTCTCTCTTAGGATGGCAGTAAATTGGGGATGGGCAGAACTCGGCACCTCAATCCTCGTATTTATTTAAAAATTTTATTTTTATTTTTGCCTTTATACTTATACGAATATTTTGTTAAACGTTTATTCTTGTCCCTTGAGTAAAAATTTCTACCCACCTCTGTCTCTACATCCACCCTCGTCCCTACTCGCACCAGTTAAGTTCAATAATATTAAAAAAAATTCAAAATAAATAAAATAGCAAAAAATTATAATTGTCAAAATTTAAATTTTATTATTTATAAGTGAGCTCCCATTTTTTATTTTAAAATTTATAATTAAACCTCTTTTTTTTAGTCTTAATATTTATAATTGAACCTTAAGTAATTACTAATTACACTAATACCTAACGAATATAGCGGGATGGGGAGGGGTGGGACGGGAGAGAACCTAAATTCATCTCCTCCTCCATACCACCACAAATTTAGTTTAATATCTCTATCCCTATTTTGATTCTCCATACAGAACGGGTTCGATCAGATATCCACCTTTTCCTGTCCACTGTCATCCCTACTCTCTCTTAGGGCTGGACAAAAATCGGGCCAGGCCGAGTTCGGGCCGGGCCTGCCCTACCTAACAAAATCTTGGACAGTGGCCCGAGCCCGGCTCGGCCCGATAATCGGGCCTTCACTTGATGCCCAAACCCGTCCAAAATAAATAAATAAAATCTCAAGCCCGCCCATTGGCCCGACCAAAATGAATATTTATTTATTTTTTATAAATATAAATTAGTATATATATTTATTTATTTATTTTAAAACTAAATTAAAATATTTATTTATTTATTTATAAACTAAATAAAAGTATTCAGGTCGGTCCGAGCTGGGTTGGGCTTTGGAATATAATCCCAAGCCCGGCCCAAAAATAAATTGGGCCTAAAAAATCAGCCGGCCCGATCCTACGGGCCTAAACTTTAATCTCAATCCCTTAAAAAATTGGGCCGGGCCGACGGGCCGATGTCCACCCCTACTGTCTCTCTCTCCTTGTTGCAGCTTTGGAGGAAATTGTTGTCTATCTCCAAAAAAAAGTTCCCTCAAGCTTTCACTGCGTTTGTTTTAGTTGTCCACCAATACTAATAATAGTATCTAGCCTATTATGGGTGTCTTCTTCTTCCTTAATTATAAACCAAAAAACAAAAAGTTTATAGCCTAAAGAATTGGGTCTTGTTTGGACCACGGTAAGGCACAATACAGACACGAGTAATGAATTGCTCAAGTTCAACTCAAGAAATTAAGAATGATAGAACTCTCATTTATCAGGTAATTCATTATTTCGCGCAAGTTTCTCGAGTTTCAGTAACTTCATGCTTTAGGAGGTTTTAGGCCGACTGAGGAATGAAGCAGCGCACTTATGTGCTAAGACGTGTTGCTATTGGGATGGTCACTTTCCTCCCTCGGTGCGCGGACTTTATTTCCAAGAGCCATTCAAAGAATTTCTTTTTTTCTCCCCTCATTCCTCCCTGAGAAACAAGAACAACGAGAGCCTGAAAGCAGTTTTTTCTTTGAAAAGAATATATATCAAAATGACCTTCCAGTTCCGGGGAGAATTCGCAAAACTCCGTTTCCATCGAGAATTGAATGGAGGTTTCCCGTATTTCAACCAGTGATCCAACTCAATCTTTTACACCAATGGATCGTACCATCTCAATCAGGTCATCATAAGAAAATACTGCTAAATCTTTCCAAAGTGAGAGAAGAAGGGAACGCGCGCTACAACATAACAGCTAGTTGAACAAGTTAGCTAGCTAGGCTAGCACACAATGGCTTTCTCTGATAGGGTAGATGCAAGATCGATATACAGCCAGAGAATAATGCCAAACAAGTCCTTATGGTTGCCATTTTTATTTCCTCCGCATTGTATTTCAAATTCACTTCAAGAACTTTCATCTGATCAGCCCAACATAGCCATACCTTTCGGAAATGGGGAACTGCATCACAAATGATATGGCATCCACAATGAGTTCCAAGTCAAAAAGCCAAAAAGTAAGGCCTCCATTTAGCAGACGTAAGAGAATTGGGTCATGTAGAGTGTCCACGATGTATTAAAGCCATTAGGCCTGGGTCCTATTTTACTAGATCGAACCCAACCAACCCAAGTTGATGGTCCATTCTAAGTACCATGGAGGCCTGATAGCTCGGCCCTGGATTAGGGCACTCATTGCCCATATAAACTTTAGATTAGGTGCCAACTCTCTTAGTTGTTAAAATTTATTGGCAGTTGTAATAGGTACCTAGGATCGAATTCCATGAAGGTTTTCCAAGTCCATTCGGGGTCTATTGAGGGCCAGATATATGTAGCTTTACCCATATACACAGAGAGGCTATTCATTCAAACCCGTGATGCTCAAATCACAGTTGAACAATCTTATCGCTGCTCCCAGGCCGCCCTCAATGAGGTAAATGGCAAATAACACCAAAAGTAATAAATTCACTAGTACCAGCATTATTGATTAACCACGATTAACAAAAACCGATGCACAAGATTTAATTAATGATTCAAAAAGAAAATTACTTGGAGCTGCAACAATAGGATGCATGCTTGAAATTGATGCATCATCTACCACCCTCTACTAGTGTGTCAATTTGAATCAGGACTGAGTTTAGTTCAGGAGAGCCCTGTTTACAAACAAGTTCAATACAACTTCTTCAAAAGCTCCTCATCAACATTCACAGATCGCTCATAAAGATTGCAAATTACTAGCGGTAAACCCTCATTCTCTTGTTTACAAAGGCACACAATCACACATGGAGAGAGAGAGAGAGAGAGAGAGAGAGAGAGAGAGAGAGAGGAACAATCAAATCAAGAAGAGAAACCTTCAAAGACCGGAGGAAGCCACAAGGGGAATATAGGATAATGATGTATTAGCCCATCAGGGGTCATCAGATCACGTCATCCATTGCCATTCCCCACTTAGGCAAAAAGGCTAGAAAAGCATACAAAAAATGGGAGAAATGGAATACATGGCATGAAGTATAAGCAATTTTTCAAAATGTCAACAACACTCCAGAGTTCAGAAGAGAAACAATTGCAGGTAGTGCCCTCTCCAACCATGGGAAAATAATCTAGTGGTCAAGTAGTATTGAATACTCAGAGATAATCTCTATCAAATGGTGACAAATGGCGTATGAATACAACAGCAACCTGAATTAATGGAGTAGTGGCGAGACTTTTAAGGAAAAATACCACTTGGTAAAATCTGAAAGGATGTTTCCTTAAAAATCTCTACACTACTCCATAAACTTAAGTTGCTGATATATTCACACACCACTTGTCACCATTTGATAGGGATTACCACCGAGTACTCAGTACTACCTGACCACTATACTTATTTTCCCAACCATGAGATTGAAAGAACCACAAGAAGTTGACAATTCATGAACTAAGTGAATTCGTCAGTACATGTATACAATATATATATGGAACATACTACACTCCAAAGGTTACAATGGGAAACTGGAAAAGCTATAAGGGAACTGAGATTAATGGAGGTTTTAAGGGGCAATCCAATGCACAAGGTTCCCACCACTGCAGGGTCTAAGGAGGGTTTTAGTACAAAATAAAATAAAGAAATTATTTGCCTATGCTACAGTTTTGAAGCCGACATTCGTGAAGATAGATGCTTGTTGCATGCACTACACACCTTAGTCACAACAAGGCAGCAGAGCAGCCAGCTATGTAACTCTCAAATCAGTTAATGTAAAGTGAGCTCCTCCCCTTTCTCTCTTCCAAAAAAAATAATAATAATGGAAGTAACAATGTGGTCATGGATAAAATCTAAATAACCGTACACAAGCAGAATTAAGTTAATACGTGATGAAAGGTGATGAGATCATCACAAAAGGAAAAGTAAATGATTCACTGACAAAAATTTGCAAAACACATTATGTCTCTTATCTTCTCCTTTTCTGGGTAAGAGGCAGCTGGGATTTCTCAGCTTAAGAACAGTCAATTGCTGGCATCCTACATGACAAGATGAAATTGATCTGCCAAATGCAGCTCAAAGACTAGAATTAGGCTATTAGATGGTAGTAGTTGAAATCACTTACATACCAATCATTTTAGGTTTTTACAAATGTCAAAGAACTCTCTGAACTGACATTCCACCAGCCAAGTACACTATAAGGCCCTATCATAAATTTTAAGAGTTGACAATACAAATTAAAAGTTGCAAAAGAAACTGAGTCTTAAAATCACAGTGTGCATCAATGCATTGTCATGCAGAAAATCATGAGATGCACAGCAACATAGAGTGCTTCTTCAGCCAGCATTTTCTGTAGGCTACATATCATGCTATTTGGTGCAATACAAGTGAAAAACCATATTTACTAAAATTCCAATTGAAATGCAACTCTTCCGTCTCAACATCCTCACCAAACTATGACAATCTCTGCATATGGTGATTTTCAGCTTGCAACATTTAGTACCAAAAAGCAAATAGATTAAGTCATTTCATCAAATTTCCATCTCAATTTTAATAGGTATATGAGTACCACATAGAACTTCAACAATACTTCACCCACCTATCCCATCTCTTCCACATAGACCGTTACCATTAATCGTTTCTACATGCTACTATTGCACTTACAATTTTTAAATATTATTTTTTTCCAGCTGTTTGGGATAAAAAAAGAATAGCTTGTATGTGATCATGTGCAATGTGTACTCCTTTAGTTTCGTCTGCATTAAAGCATCTAGATTCTAAAGCAAACTTCTATTCTGAGAATTTTACTACCCAACTCATCAATCAAAACCATCATCAACAAATAGCATTTCAGATGAGAAGACTTGAATTTGCCAGTCACTCTTTTAATTATAAGATTCTCTGCCATTTATTTTCTTTTTAATGGCAAAGAAAATATCACTAAACAGCATAACAAAGAGATAATCTACCACAGGAAGCAAAAAGTTACCCTCATCAGTTCAAAATAACCTTAATAACACAACTAAGAACCAGCCCAGACCACCGGCCCTCCTACTGAAGCCTATTTAGATATGGCATTTGCAACTTATTGACAATCCCTAGATACATTCTTCCAAATATATACATATATATATATATATATATATAATTATATATATTACTGATAACATTTTCACATCCAAAATGTGAATGATGATGGGCCCACCAAGTCTTTTACTTGTCTCCTCTAATGGAACGATGCGAGAGACCATGTTGCAGAGAAACCTTACACCATTCCTGAGGCCCAGCCACTTAGCTATCGCTTGTTGTTTTTTCAATGTACCGAACACTACCAAACCGGACAGATTTAGAGCAGCTATAGGATACAATCTGGAATGGCTCATATCAAGTCATTGTCAACTGATTCATAAAAAGTCATTCAAAATGGCTCACGATATCCAAGTGTGTTGACTGGTACATGTATTATAAGTGCAGCTTAAGTTTGGTTGCTCACCACAAAAGGCAAACTGAACTGATGGTCCAGATAGCTCTAAGAACCAACGCATTCTAAACATTGACCAAATTAATCAACCAAAGAACCAAATATATCCAACCCAAATTGATTAGATCAGGGTATCTCAATCAACTGTCACTGCAGACTGAGCCAAGTTGAACTCTTTAATTCCATCAATGACACTAATGTAATGCTTGATTTAGACTATTCAAATCAATTTCGATTATTACATAAATAGTTCTAATATGATTTATTATAATCAGAGTAATTTGGTAAACGAATCATGTTTGGCTATCAGATACACAAAATCAATTTGTAATGAATTTCAATTTTCTTAATTCCAAGAATGCCTATATAAAAAAACTAGCCAGCCTGATTATGATTCAATTAATTTTCAGCTCAAGTGAATAATAATAATTTTATTCTGACAAACCAAACTAGTTATTTCAAACCCAAAATAGTTAAATTATTTCTAGTAATGATATCAGCTGAACCATATAGCCTAAGCCTAGTTGAAAGTTTACAGCCAAAGTTTTGGCACTTCAGTGCAGTACAGTTCCAGTAGTAACCTTTATCTTCTTTTCATCATAGTTGCTTGCAGTTTTATTTCTTTCATGTTTCAGCATTTGAAAACAAATTAACCAAAAGACAAGACAACCTTAAGGACTAAAACAAGCATGACCAAGTAGAACAGTCACACTTGCATCAACCATTAAATCTGCCAAAAACATATTCACTTCCTTCACATAATGAAGGGCTGAATTTACCTCTAATGTCAAGAACTATGGCATGATATAAGAGAATCGACTTCTATCATTTTAAAAGGGAAAGAAACTTCCATTATTTAAATAAATGGAAACATTAAATAGATAGTGTAAAAGTTGATACAAAAGAGTGTGCCATTTTCATAACTTACCCCAATCTTCTTTGAAGTATTAAAGCATCAAGGAATTGTTAAATATCTAACATTGAAAACGTACCTGATCAATTTTTAGTCAAACACTATCAAGGCATTACCGCATTATTTGGTGTTGGCAGCACATATAAGGCCCGGCCATCAGGAGAGGAGTCGGTAAAAGCTTTTATTCAGCAATGTTTCACTTGCAATATTATTAGTCCTCTCTTTTTCCAACTTCAACCTCACTCTTTAAGCCTCACTTGGCAACAGAACTCTCTCAGGAGCTCCATTATTTAATCAGCAAATAAGAAGATTCCGTCATATGTGCCCATTCATTATATGCAGGCCTCAGAAGATGAAAACTTTTCATGGGAAAGCAGCAAATAAACAGACACAAAGTTAAAGAACTAAGCTAATTCAGATGATTGTAGCACAAATAGATACGTTACAAGAAAATTTGTGCTATCGAAGATAACGAAGCTTCTGATTACTGAAAATAAATGCATACCAAAAGAAATTAGCTGATAGCTTCATGGACGATTGAGCAGTATAATCTACTTAAAAGTTCTGAATATTACTGCCCATGACCAAGAAAATAGCATTGGATATTACCAAAAACATTAAAAAAAAAGGAGAAATATATTAAACATATATGAACCAACCAAACCTGGTTCTCAAACTATTGATTCATCCGATGACAGAAAAAGAAGGTAGAAACCTCTTGCAATGGCTGAGAGCAACCTCATTAGCACTCCACACCAACTTCAGCTGCTCGCCGAGGCTTGTTTTTTCGCCTGCTCCGCCTGAACCCAACAGACTTGACTGAATCATCCGTGCTAGTTTTTGTTCCAACTCCATTTTCCTCTTTGACAGAATCTGGATTTTTCTTAGCCTGTGAAGACCTCTTCCTCTTCCTCCCATTCTCTGCAGCAGCCTGATTCTTCACATCTTTCTTCGAGATAGAGCTTTTCTTACTCTCACCATCTTTTTCTTCTTCTATCTTCTCAGCTTCTTCTTCTTCCTCAATTTCATCCTTCAGTGTTTTTTGTGGCCTTCCTCTTCTTCTGTGCGGAGGAGTTTTTTCTTCCTCGCCACTACCAAGATCCTCATGAGCAGCAATAGTGGTCTGTTTCTTCCCTTTTCCTCTACCTCTACCCATAATCTGAACACCTTGTTAAATAAATTTCAAACAACAGATAAAGATATCTGCAAAAACAAACAGATAGAATCAGAGGCCTAAAAATTCATATTGAGCTACACCATTAACTCTGAAAACAACAAATCAACTGAAATTACCACAAACCAACAGAAACACATCCACCACTTTCCAAAACCAAAACGACTAAAAAAAGGCTTCAGTTTAAATCATGACGACATCCAGGAGGAGAAACAATATGGAAATCAGATGGGGGTCAAGAATCATAACCAAAGGCACCAGCTTTAAAGAGTCTACTATATTCTAAAACTTAACCAGAGAGAAAACGAAAACAAACAAAACAAATAAACTTGGTTTCAGCACGAACAAATTCATGTTTTCTTGGTCTAATCCATAAGGGAACACAGACAACCATTAGAAACTGGAAACTTTTGCATGACATAGACAACCTACATAAATCATAAATCAATTTAAATCAGGGCAACCAATTAGCAAGAGAAGGTAAAATTCATGGAAAAGAGAGAATTAAGAAAAACCAATCACTACTCAAAGTCATCCCTTTTACAAACAACATGAAATCATCCAAATACGAATAGCAGAAGAAGTTCAAACCCTTGGAAGAAAATCAAGTTCATCTATCAACAAAAATCATTAAATCCATGCCAACTTTATTTCTAACACTCACAAAGGAAAACCCAAAACCAAATCCATAAATGGCTTTGACAACTGAACAAACTATCAAGCCATAAAGAGAAGAACTTTATCTAGACGTCCAATACATCATAAAGAATATAGCTTTGTATCTAATGCTTTAGAGAAAGAAACATGAGAATGAAGCTGACCTCATAAGAAACAGCCGTCATTTGCATCTCCAAGACAAAACCCATTTCAAGAAATCCGATTACACCAATCAGAAAACTAAAGGAAACCCATAAATCAGATGGGCGGTTTGTATCAATAGCTTTAATAGTTATGGAAGTGGAGAAGCAAAGACTTCTAACAAGTTAAAATCTATGATCTGAGCATGTACCAACGAGGACAAAAATCAGAAAGCAATACAAATTAATAAAAGATTTAAGAAATATATTGGGATTTGAAGAGATTAACGTCTGCCATAAGAGGTTGAAGAGCTTAGCCAAAGAGCATAGCCAGGAGAAGCAGGCAGATGCAGAGAGGAGTGAGTAGAGAAGAAATGAAGAGAAGAAAAATTGGTAGAGTAACAGTAGAAAGGGGTGAAAATATATTTTATTTATTTGAAGGGCTGTTTGGGGATTCAAGAACATACACAAAATGGTAAATAAATTGAAACAGGCAAATTACACAAAATACAACTGAGTTTCCTGAAATTATAGAAATACCCTTCAGATTTATTTTTAAACCTTTCTCTTTTTTTAATACAAGACCGTAAGGAAAATAATCTAGGGGCAAGTGGAAGTGTATCAACACACTTATAGTAATTTTTAAAATGTGGTAGCTTAGTATGTTGCCTGGTACAAGGAGCTGCCACCTTGGAGAAAATACTTATCCTTTACATCACATGAAGGATTTTTAAAGCAAAATAAAGAAGGACTATTTATAAATTTTAAGGGAAAATTTTGAGAAACATTTCTAATATTACTTGTTAAAATAGAGTTTTTGAAATTTGAGAGGGGAGTTGCCCCTCTGGGTCTATGGTGGCTCTGCATTATGAATACTTCAAATTCAATGGTGGTCAATGAATGAGGTTGGTGTGTGCTAGAAAGATAGAACTGAATGCGAAAGGTTTTGTCATTATTAAAAATTATTGGTGAAGATTACAAATGAAATGGAAAAACAAAAGGGAAGAAAAAGAAGGTTAACAGGGGTAAATGTAATCAAGTTGCTCACCATTCTTATAACAAGGATAATGTGGTAAGATCCCATTAGACATTTATAGAGTTACATATGTTGTATGTAACTTGGATAAAACATATAAAGCTAACTGAATACATCATTTGAGATAAGGGCAAATTTGGCATTTTGTTTTAAATGGTGACATAAGCATTTTTTTTGGTCTAGTACATTTTAAGAGCCCATTAATAGAGGGTGTTTTTGAGATAAAGTAAGAGACATTTCAATAATTCTAGAAACTTGAGGGTATTTTCTTAGTTATTAGAAAACAAAACATTTGGTAATTCATATACTGATTTGGCTGTAGGACCCACTTAAAAGTTGACTTCTTCAAGATAATTTTGACCTTTTAAATGTTATGTTATGTTGTACCATAGGATTATTTTAAGTAACACTTCATTGGAGGAAAAATTCAACATAGAAAGGCAATGCACCTAGTGCTTGTGACTTGTGTTATTTGGAATTTAATTCTAGCCATAAATTCAATGTCAAGCATTAACTTTAGGCTCACGTTTAATCATTTAAATTGATTGATACTAATAATCATTCATTTGGGATTAATTACACTTTATTATCATATAGTTTGAGTTAAAAATACCTGACTCTTTAATAATTTAAAAGTGAACATATACCTATGTAGTTTGAACTTAAGTGTAAAATAAACGAAAAAAGCTATTGTGTGACAAAAATATTTTTTTCCATTTTATTTCTCCAAAATGAACCGTCAAAAAGATGATTTTGCCTATTTTCAATCAAAATAAAAGACTAACCTCCATAGGAATAATTTTTTCACTTTGCCTAATCTTTTACAATTTCGTCCATTTTAGAGATAAGTCTAAATCAAGAGAACTATATGTTTACTATTGAACCAAGGGGATCAAATGATTTTTTCACTCAAACCATGTGAATGTAAAGTATAAGTACTCATTCATTTTATATGTTGTTTTTATTTTATTTTTATTTTTTTTGTTACAAGATAATAGAGAAAAAAAAAGAGGCTAACAAAGTTCAAACTTCCACCGAATGAGTGAGTGAAAGCGATAATAATTTAACAACAACCATCATTTGGCATATTATGATTTTTAGAAAGAAATTTGGCTTTTCAAATTTACATAGTTCGTTGTTACATTACCCAAGTCGTTTTGGCATGACAATAAAAATCCAAGCATGTTGCTACAATGAAAGCGGCAACGCTGAAGTTCTTTTTCGTAATTTGTCGACTTCAAAAAATTATTTAGGCTAAGCAAATATTAATTATTTAGGCAAAGTAAATATATATCTACAATTGTCCAAATATATATATATATTTGTTTGCTTTAATAGGTGGGAAAAAGTATAAACAAAGACAGAATAGAGGGGTAATTATACTTTTATTATCTCTTGTGGCTTAAGAGAAAATTAGATGACCTTTCTATAGTTAAAAAGTGAACATATAACCTCCTTATAGTTTAAATTTATTTGCAAAATAAATAAAAATGTAACAAATTTAATAAAATAACAAAAAAGCACATATGAATGATAACATTTTATTTTGACATAAAAGAGTAAAATCGTCTTTTTGATGTTTAATTTTAGAGAAAAAAATATCCCTATGATAAAATTGTCATTAATTCTAATAGTTTTCATCGCTTTTGCAGTTAAATCTAAGATATAAGATATTATGTGTTCACTTTTAAATTATATGAGGTCATATAAGTTTTGCTAAAATTAAAAGGGAGTGAAGTGTAATTACACAATAAAAGGCGAGAGGACACATGATGCACAAGCTTCATTGGAAGCGCGTGAAAATGAGCTGTTGTTTGGAAACTTTCAAATTCTTGTGTGGTCCCAAACACCAAATTCAAAAAAGGGTTGCATCCTTGCTACCAAACTCATTATGTCAAGCAAAAGGGATAGTCCCGCAATTTATTTATTTCTATTTAGTACAAAATTACATTATCATATATTTTTGGAGGCTGAGGGAGAGATTGGTGGGGGGTGCAAACTTGGTCCATAAATTCAAAATAAATCAATTATATCCATTAAAACAGGTCTCAAAGAGTGAAATAAATCAATTGTAACCATGAAAATAAATCTCAAGCTCAACACTGCTGTGATAGCATAAAGTAGGGATGTAAAAATAGTCTGAAGCCTATAGGAAATGCGAGCCTAGTTTGAGCCTTACTGGCACAAGTTGGCCTCATCCCAAGCTTGAGGTAGGCTCGGTACAACCTAAGCCCAAACCCTTTATGGGTGAGCCTTGGCCATAGGTTTGCAAACTCGGTTTGACCCGACCTAATAGTTTGAAGAAATCTAAAAAAATTCAAAAGAAATTTAAAAAATAATAAAGAATACAAAGTCTGGGGCCAGATACCTCCTCAAAGTCGTGGGCTGAGCCTGAGCTTAAGCCTAACAGTTAAAAAATTAACCTGGCTTACATCGACTTAAATTTTGGCACGAGTCCAAGCCGGCCCGACAAGGCCCAAGTAAAAAATGAGGGCAAGCTTGGCCGTGTGGGTCATTCCTACATCCCTAGCCTAAAGGTGGAGGTATGTAAATATCTCTGAGAGGAAAAAAGTTCAGTAGTCAGATAATATAAGATTTTTCAATACTCATGCATATCAAATTTTATTATGTGTTATTTACTTCATTGAAAGTATCTTCACTAATTACGAATTCATGTTGTTAATGTTATAAAACACCACATATCCCAATTTAATAAGAATGAGTACTAAGCAGTTGGTACTACCTGACCATTGAATTTTTTTTCCCCTCCAAGAGTGTTATGGTATTTTAAACGTGGGGCCTACATTAACTGAATATATGGTGGTAGAAGAGAGTGAATTTGGAAATCACTTTGCCCTTTTCATTTGCAATTGGGTTTTTTTAGGGGTGATCTTATTGTCATGACAGTTTTAACTTTTTGCCAATGAAACCCTCAAAATTGAAAGTTATGTTTCCATAAAAGGAAAATTGAGCAATACGTTTGATTTAGAGAGCATTTTTTATCCATTCATATTAAAGGTTGCCCTTTATAAATATTGGGTTTTTTTTTTCCTTTTATGGCGTTAATTTTGGTAAGGGTGTTTACAGATCAATTCAGGTCAGATTTGGGAGTCGCCCACCACCCGACTCAACCACATCGAGTTGCAAATTTTTTAAACCGATTTCGACTTAATGAATGATCGGGTTCGGTTGGATTAGATTGGCTTGAATTGGAAAAATAAAGATCCGTCACCCAAATCGAAAATAATTGGGTTGATCGAAATCTATCCATTATTCACCCATATAGTGATCAGGTTGGGTTGGGTTGACTTCGAGTTTGGTCAAATCGGGCGGGTTGAATGGATTGATCTTTTTTTTCTTTTTTTTTTTAACAGCCCTAAATTTTGGGTCCTTTTAGTATGACAAAAAGAAGCCCTTTCATTGTTGGGACGTCTAGGTCACATGCAGCTGGCATGGGAGACCACATGCTGAGCCTAGTATTGTAAAGACCAGAAAAAAGAGAGGAAAAAAAAAAAAAAAAGAAGCTATTCCACCTAAATAAAAAGGGCACTTTTAGTGGGCCTTTACCTTAGGTGGACAGTTTTCCGGGCCTAGCTTATGCCAAAAGCCCCGTTGGTTTATTTATTAAAGGGTAAATGGTTGGTCTAGAGCACACTATTTCTGAAAGTGTGTTTGGCAACATAGTATTCGTATCTTGAATAAGAATTTAGTTCAATTATAAATAAAAACAGGACTCCGATTATTAATTTAAGGCAAGAATTCGGAAGGCAACATTGTTATTTTGATTTTTGGAGACATGATTTGGTGTCCCTATATTATAATTTTTTTTTCTGGATAATTAATGTTTGGAGATTGAATTGCCTAATCATCGCAACCAATCATGCCTCCTCGGAATTGAGTAGCCATCATGAAGGTCCGTAACCATGAGGGCTAGTTATACAATGTTTTGGTTATTCTTTCTACTTCTTTTTTGTTTTTTTGTTAAGAAAAATGTTGGGAGAGTGGGTGGTGTTCCCGTTATGTGAGCATCCCCACATGTGAGTCAGACACATAGGCCTGTCTCACCCTACCTAGTGAGAACTGAGAAGACTCGAACCCGGCCACCAATGGAACGAAGTTCGAATAGTATGCCACCTTGCTATAATTTGGTTGTTCATCTTATTTCTTTTTAATAGTTCTCTTTCTTCCTTTTTCCGTTTACGAGAAATGTGTAACTTAGTGATTTAATTGTGTCGTATCCGGTATCGGGGTTACGTATCATATTGGACCGAAAACGATAGAAAAAAGTCAAGTTCCGTACCATCCATGTACAGGCCACACCGGCCACTGCCCAAATTTGGTGTATTTTGTACTAAAATAATTTATTTTTATTATATTTTTAGGATAGATGTTTATGAGAGCATGTGTTGAATGTATACTAGTCCATTGATATATCTTTTAAGTATTTTTAAATGTATACTTGGATTGGATAACATGTTCATAGTATATCAAAATAATTTTACCATTAATTCTGTTGAATAATACTTGATATGGATGATTTCATATTATGTATATCAAATTTTAAAAGTAAGTATATATATTTTTGATAAATCTATAATATTTGTAGAATAAATTTAAAACGGTACTACATAATTCACGAGTAGTGATATATACTGTATCAAGGACAAAAATAATATTCTGATCAATATGGTATTGACAACTATGATTATAGTAACTCAATAGTAATGTTTTGATAATATTTGAAAACTACTTATTTTGCTTTAAAAGGGAAAGTTTGCTTTCTAAAAGCAAGATAAATATTTCTAAGGTTGTATTTGGTTCTCAAAATATGATAGGAAAGAAAAAGAGAGTCTGAAAAAAAAAAAAAAAAAGGAAAACAAATGATTCCTCTCAGAGTTGCTATTTGTCAAAATGGTCAATAAAAAAATAGAGATCTAGCAACTCTTTTATGTCCCTCACTAAACCAGCTAAGCTACTCAAAATTCAAACCCAAGTCAATACATTACATTACAATTTATAGTTGGGGTGGTCCTAGTGCCACGCAAATTGGCATTTATTAGAGAAAATTTTGTTATAAATTGACAATAGTACCCCTCAATAGTATTTGATTATAGGACATTTTTATCCATTCATCAAAATTTTACTGATATAACTCAGGTTGGCAGCCTTATTGCGGAGGTACATGACATTAGTCTTTTGCCAGACAAAAAACATATGAAGGGACAAAAGGCCCCTCTTAAAATCTATGGGTGTGCTTGATTTGTAGGATATCTTTGTTATTCCAAACTTCTTTTTCCTTAAAAAGTATGAGATTGTCCTAGTAACAGGGCCACCACCCTTAAACAGTGAGTCCAGACCAGCTTGATATTATTGCATAGTTTCAAATGTACTAAACAAACTAGGGTTTGTACTAAAGAAAACAGGAGAGTCAAGAAGAGCATGCGTGCATGCGTGAGTGTTGGGTGTTCGTTTTCACATTAAAAGGTTGAGGTTTGACTGGTTCGTTTGTGTTTGAAGTCTGTACATTACAGCTGGAATTTCTGCAGTACGTTGACAGTTCCGCGGAGATGGGCACAATTTCTCACAGCGCACCCTACGCGGAGCCTCATCCTTGATTCTCGTGACCACGAAATACGAGTGATTATGGATCCCTTCATCATTTATAGAGTTAAAAAATTTTTTGGACTGATTTATGTCAATAAACAGGCTTGGAAAAAATGTTTGAAATCGGCCCGGCCGGCTAAAATATATTTGATATATATATATATATATATATGTAGTTAATTTTTTGTTATTTAAAATTCTTTTTAGATAAGAAAACTTTTTATCAAATAAATTTTTCATGTTAAATGGACAAGATTGGAAATGCTTGAGAATTTAACTTTTTAATTAGGTAGGCTTGGAATTTCGTTTTAGGCCCGAGAAGAATTATTTCAAAGGTAGGTCTCACCCCGACCAATATCCATCCCTCTGTGAGAGTGATCCTTGAGCACAGCTTGACTCTTATTTCTTTAACTTCTTGTTAGGTAGGTTTTGAGGTGGGTTCAGTAAGTACATTTAAAACTCATTACATTGTAAGAGCGGGAGTAAGAGCGCTTTAGTGTTCTAAGAATATTGAATGGAGTCTTGTTAACATGTATTATATTATAAATGCATTGTTTAGTTGTACAAAAGTACGTGATACACACACACATATATATATATATATATATATTACTATTTTTAACTTGTACAACTCGATTCATATATACTTAATATATGCCTTTAAGGGGACAGGCTAACACATGCCACTGTACATAGTGCTCGTCAAGTATAACTTTGATTTTAATACAATAAAAGGGGTAATAACACTTTACATCATGTGAATTGAGTGAAAATCACATGATTTCGTATGGTTCAAAAATAATACGTAACCCCCATTTAATTTTGACTTAACTATAAAATAGTAAAAACTATTATAATTAATTGTTATTGTTACATCGATTTTGTCTTTTCAAGTTTCAACTCTCCAAAATACACCTTGGAAAAGGACAATTTTATCATTTCATATCAAAATAAAAGACTAACCTTTAAAGGAGCCTTTTGTCGTTTTACTTGATCTGTTTTAATCCTACTCATTTTGCAAATAAGTTTAAATTACAAAAAATTATGTGACCACTTTTAAACTACATACAAATTTTGTAATTTTTGCTCAAACTACAAAATAAGGTATACTTACAACAAGTAGAAGCATAAATCTTGTAGAGTGAAAAACCACCTACCCAGTGCATGTGAAGCTTTTCAAGCACGTACCATATGCGGTTTTCTGTTGAAGGTTTTCGAGCATGGACGATATGCGATTTTGTGTTGGGCTGATTCCCATATTGGTGGGAATGGGAGTGTGTGTTGTTAGCCTCAACCTCCGTATGCCGTTTGAGCGGGTTAAAAGAAGTTTGGCTTTCTCAAATAAACAAATTAATAAACCACTTACCTAGTACCAGTTAAAACTTTCATTTCCTTCTCATTATGGTTTCAGGTACCGATTTGCCCACCTCTATATCCTGGTAAAATGAACTTTGATGTGATTTATGTGCCATAGCAAGAAATGCACTAACCTGTTTGCTATTAACAGTCTCAAACCCTTCAACTATTGATCTTAACCTATCTGAAGATTTGCAAACTTCAAATGAATATCATACACATTACACACTGGAGCATTGTCTACAGTCCCAGGCAATCTAAGAAGTAGCTTACCAGATAGAACAATGGGAGATCTCTATTCTACCCAGAAGAGGCTAAATCAGGCCTGACAAAAATCCATCAAGAACTCTGGTTTTCACATAATGTCAGAAATATCAAGCAGGGTGATTTCCACATGAATATCAGATTCAAAGCCTACATTGTTCAACAGCTATGCTGTCTATATTGTAGAAAACAGCCGATAAAAATAAAGAGAACTATCTTCTCTTACTTTATAATGAGGCAACTTCAGACTGTATATGAGACACACTACAGCATTTAGCTAACACAAATCTGAAATATGTAGTCTACAAATAGACATCTCAACTACCAAAACTCCACTTCTGCTCCTAAGATACTCCTAATACCTAATACTCCGGTTAGCTTTTGGTTGTTTCCACTACAATTTAGCTCCTGCATAATTCTTACAACTAGCACCTGCAAAAGTCAAATGAGAATAATGGGGGGATGAGAAATTAGAAGAAAGGTGTAATAGCAGAGTTATGGTGGTGATTGACTGATTGTACTTGTAGTATAAAAAATGGAAAATGAACTTAGTTACTGCCATACCTTGCTTGAGCTCTGGTCATTGTTTTGCAATGTAATATGGGTATCCAGTCATTCCAGCAGGTGGTGTTGTTGGAGGCCCATGTGAATCCTTCTTTACAGCAAACGGGGAATATGAAATCTGAGGTTGGGTTGGATATGGAGCAGCTGCTGCCGGAGGATTCGGGTATGCAGTACCAGCATATGCTGCCACAGGTTGAGGATAAGTGTAGCCAACAGGGGCAGTGCTAGAATAAGTTTTTCCAGCTTGTGGGTATCCAGGTGCCATAGAAAATGGTACTGGAACCATAGCAGCCGCTAGCTGTGGTTGCACCATTTTCCCCTTGTGGTTATCAGCAAGCTTCACAGTGATGTTTCTCCCCTGCAAACAAACAAACACCACAAATTTACTTTTTATGCCGTCCCGCCCCTTCTTGCCTTCCCCCCTTTCTCTTCTCAGGTAAGCAATTGCTTTATGTATCTAGGAAGCAGTAAGTCATCTGATATCATCTATACATTCTATGCTGGAGGTCTGTATGCTGTACAGTGAACACAACCAAACTAACCCAATGTTTATGTACAATAAGGCCATCTGTGAAAAGAGTGGGTCATCTTCCCAATTAAAGAAATTAAAAAGCCAAAAAAAAACTAAAATCAGAGGTGAGTTACTAAGAAAATGGTATTAATTAATTATATTATTTCCAAAACATAAAAGCATAAAAAGAAAAAATCTAATGTGCAATTGGAAAGAACAAGCTGTGTGTACGTTGCATTGCAGACAATTATTGAATCAGCTACTAACATCATATGCGAGCATATGAATTCAGCACAATAACCTGTTTCTCTAAGCATGATACTATCCAAGTTGAGAGAATTTTTCACTGATCACCTAAAATCACTATTTATCCATGAGACAAAAGTTCATTCTACTTCAACTGCTAAGCCTTCCCTATGCATTCCTAACCTCAACACACTCAGAGGAAGGAGGGGATGCTTTTTATCTGACAAGTTCCATTGTATGTATGTGGATTCTTCTTTTCTGTTGTTTCTTCTCTTCCTCTGGTTCTATTCCATTACCTGTAGTCCAACTTAAAACTGGCTCAGAGCATGCTAAACTATGAAGTTTCACATTTTGTTGCATTTGCTACAATTTGTTTTTGTGAAGTAAGACATCTATATATATATAAAAGTTGCCAAGGTGGTATCACCCAAGTACAGAATGAGAGGATTAAAAAAAAGCATATACCATGTAGACATCAAGAATTCAAGATTACTCAAAAAGCTCTACAGAAGTCCAAAAACCCCATCATCTGAGAACCAACTATACAAAAGAGATAGAAATCTACTTTTCAATCAAAAAGGAGGTTGTTCTTTCCCAACAAAAGTCCTCTGGTTCGCTCCCCCTAGATAATCCACACGAAAACATGAGGTGCCAAAAGTCAAACCTTCTTCTTCCTCTTCCCAACCCTGGCACGCCTCCAAGAACTGATAAGAACCCTAACATGTCTGGGGAACACCCACTGAACCCCAAATTGCCAAACGATAAGAGACCAAAATCTCCAGGCGACTGGACAATGAACGAGAAGGTGATTAACC
The DNA here is from genome assembly GCA_033060915.1 of Euryodendron excelsum. Lineage (NCBI taxonomy): Eukaryota > Viridiplantae > Streptophyta > Magnoliopsida > Ericales > Pentaphylacaceae > Euryodendron > Euryodendron excelsum. The sequence goes on along the minus strand of CM065392.1, from coordinate 3,312,282 downwards.
CTCTCCATCTTCTTTACATAAACACCAATTCACATGAATTTGTCTCCTTATGGATCATGATCAAGAGTGAGAATCCTACCATGCACTGCCTTCCAGACAAAACCAAAAAAATAACCTTATATGGACATTAGAGACCCACACCTGTCTCCAAGGGAAAGAGGATCCTCTATGACCCACCAAAGTCTCATAGTAAGATCTCACCTCAGAGCAACCAGATTTAAGACTCTGTCAACCTCGTTGTATCCTCACCCCCACTAAATTCAGGAAGAGAATAGAGCACACCAAAAAGCTCCACCAGCTCCTCCACTTCTCAATCATTAAACTCTTGTCTAAACACAATGTCAAAAAAACTTGTGAGTCTTCTATCTTGAGATACTCATTAACTGCCGCTTCTCTATTACACATCACTCGAACTAGAGTAGGGAAAGCCTCCATCATCTTCCTAGTTCCACACCATAAGTGACTCCTAAAGCAAATCCTCTGACTTCTCCCCATCACAAAACGAACATGTTTCCTAAAATAATGTCATCTTGACTGGATGTCTTTCCACAAGCTCACGTGTCACAAGTTGACAGATCAGACACCACACGGTGACAGTAATGCAACCCACGATAATCATACGTGTCAAAAATAACCCGTGAGACGACTAAACACCGAGCAATAATCCCGTCACACTCAAATATTGAGGCATGTGACTATACTCTCGTTCAAGATCCATCCGTAATGACCCTCGCATCTTGTTAAGTTTCGTCCTCTGATACTTAAGCGCTTTGGCTTACCCAAATTATAGGTGATAGCCACGCCATTCTCAAATGCGCGCACACATGATAAGTAATGTGCTTAGCGCTACTCCCTCTCGAAGCACAAACAAGCTAACAATATGCAACCGGACATGCACGTGAGTCAAGTATCACCCGTTAAGCATGACGCCTCCAACCATAAAGCTCTTAGAGCCCGCACCAAGGTAATTGCCTGCATAGATAACCACAACTGAATCGTAACTGATAAGCCCACAACATAGTGCTCTGCGACACCAATGTTAGCCAAACTAAGTGGCCATCTGTACAAACTTGAGCCTAACGCGCAAGTGCACATGGCATGTAAGTGTGCACATCGAGACCCAATCATTCATGAGCATAAGCCCTATCATGACATGAATGCGGCATAACGGATGTGAATGTCACAACCTCTTTTTTGATGCCAATGCCCAACATCTGCCCCACCGGACACACCGCCCATGTAACCCCTAGACTAGCATGAAGACTATAGTCGGCCCCCAAGTCTTGCTCACTCCCTCAGGAGACTCACTTGAGTGCTATTCTTTTTAGTAGTACCAGGAGGTGGTCGAGTCAATACTAGACCCCTCCTCATAATAGCATTCTGAACCATATCCTAACTGGCAGGAGGAAATATCCTGTCCCCCTTGAGGAGTCATAATTCATAAATCTAATAAATATAAAAAATACAAATTACGAGATTGCCATACTACCGGCCAACTATACTCAGAAAAATCTCATGCCAAGGTCCCTTGAGGCCCTAAACATGCCACGAGTGGCAACTCGTGACATTCTTCACCGTTTCAACCATTATCGTTATCGATGATGCTAAAGCCCAATGTCAACTCCTGACATTATCCACCACTTGAACTATCAACGTTCTCGTTGATGCCAAGCATAACGCATAATGCGGTAGTACTCATATGCCCCCACGATGAGCTACCACCACCCCTTGTACACTAACACCTCCTTGCTGATAGCCTACAAATTTGGTCTCTCCCAAATCTGACCCCACTGCTACTCAAAGTAAAGGTTCGTCCAGACTCCCATGCTGAATTCGGCTAAGCAAAACACCTTTTCCACCACATTAAGCAAATACAAACTCCTCTAAAAAAGTGTATCTTACTATATTGCTCCGTTCGTCGACAACATGTAACTAAATATGCGCTGTCTGTCGCGCACTAAGAAAAGGTATGCGCTGTCCATCGCGCACTAAGGAAAGGCATGCGCTGTACGTCGCACACCCTCCACCACTTCAAGGGGTCGATACCCTCATCAACAAGCACTCCGCATGCACCCTCCACACAACTCCGCAATTAAACCCACCAAAACTCACTTGACATCAGAATTCACCCTATGCACGACCTAAAGGAGTCCCTCACGACATCCCGTGGTTCCATCCCACACTAATTCCCAACTGACCGGCACTCCCATCGGATGCAAGTCCGTCTGCACTGCCAAAGTAAACCCTGCCCATTGGCAAATAACTCCAACTACTAAAGTTTCCACAATGTTGCTCCAGTACCTTAGTCCTTAGACCTTCACTCGAAGACAACCCATATTGTTCCAATGCCTTAGCTCTCCAGCTTTGACCCAAAATAAGCCCATATACAACTCTAGTGTCTGCTCCTTTGATCTGTTAGGGATTTATACTAAAAGGCATGCTTTGTGTGATGGTTTTGGTATTTATTAATAAATTAGTTATTTCATTTTAATGAGAATCTGTGTGAGTAATGTTTGTATTGCGTATATAGAGTACGATTTACATACAGAAGATCAAATCATCAACTCTTACGGAATATAAGCTTATCGTTCACAGTCTTAGATAGAAGTAGACACGCCATCAGTAGGACTGTAGCACAAGATTTTAATAGGTCTGTCTTGACTATGAGAAATGGTATAATTTTAACTCTTTGCATTAGTACACTTTCTGTGTATTGAACATGATTATATAGAGGTAATTGTTTTTATATTGACTATATAAAACAATTAATACTTTATGATTATTATAAGTGTTTATACTCTTAATCCTAATATAATAAATAGACACGTACATATAGTGTTTATTATTTTGATTCACAGAAAAGTGAGATTCTTTGTGAGTTAATAAACTCAGTGATTAGACAATAACATTACGTGTATGGTGAATATTAATTATTGATGAAATTCACATCCCGGTATAGGAATTGATGATATTCCCTTGAGAAAGCTTATAAGTTTTGATTATGTCAGACCCTACAGGTAAATTATGAATCCGACATATCAAATAAGTTAAATCAAAGGTCCCAAGAAATTAAATAATTATATTAAACTTAATTATCAGTAATTTAATTTAATAGATGGGTATCTGTAATCTTAACATGGGGAGATAAATAAGCATTTAATAATATGAAGGTCAAAATATAATTTCTAGTATGACAGAGAGTGCAATTATAATTTATTAGTGGTATTAATTATAATTTACGTAAATAGAAATTAATCCTGATTGGATTAGGAATCCTTATTTGTGTAGAAAGTTCTAGTTATATTAATCTTATGGTCCCCTTTGTAGCCTTTATATATTCGCAATATAAGAGCTGCTAAGATTACGCTTACTCATAAATAAAAGATACACATTTTTATAAGAAAGAGAAATCCTAGTAGTGAGGCGTATACGAGGGATATAACAGAAGTTCGAAGGTTAAATTCGAGCAGTTGATTTATACTTGTCGTTATTGCTTGCAATTCGAAATCAAACCAGAGAGATTTCGAAGGTATGATTCTAATCACGTAAATTAGTCTCTACTAATCAGATCAGTTTTTTTGGTATTATACATATGCACTATAGCCGGATCGTGAGAAATTTCATAGTCCCCAACATGATCTTCACCCAAAGTTTGCCCACAATGCCTCTCTCCGTTGGAGGATTTTATGTCTTGATGTACCCTTGCTACACAGTGCTCTCAAGCAACGATGAACTTTATTGAGTCACCTGACGTTCACTAGCCAACATGTATCATAACGAGGCAAGACCAACCAAAAGATCAAAATGGAAAACACGTTCTTCACAAATGCCAACAGCTAAGCAAAAAAATTGAGCACAACCACTAAGTGAGCATAAAACCAACAAAGTAATCATTCAATAATACGAGCAAAGCTGCCAACGATTTTTGCTAACTTAAGAGTCAAATGAAAATAAGCAAATCTCCACAACACGAAGCAAATTCTTCCGCACAAACTGTAGAAACAACCCACCAATCCAACAAAGTAGCACTAATAGCTATGTACTAGAACTCACTGATCTAACACACAAAAGCATTCATGCACCACAATGCTAGTCTCATGCACATCCTTAAGGCAGTCTATTGCTCTGAGTACCACGACCACAATCAATGAACCGAGCGCGCATCCAAAACTTTTTGGAGCAACCACTCTAATGAAAGTATCAAAGGGGTTCAAACAGCAACTAAGTCCACTGATACTATAAGATTTCAGCCAACGTAGGCTAGAAGCCGTAGCTTAGGCCACCGATCCACGCGTCATAAGATTGAATGACATTAGCTCCACCACAAAACTGACAACCAACAATCTGAAGCAAACAACCTACTGAAGAGATGTCCACCACAACTGAAGAAAATATCCACACGAATAAGAGAAGCAACACTCGATACAAACCATAGATGGTTAGTGCTCTAATACCAACTATCACGGGCTGACAGATCGAACACCACACGGTGACAGTAATGCGATCTGCCATGATCATACGCAGCGACAATATCCCGTGAGGTAACTATGCACCAAATAATAGTCCCGCTAAACTCAGACATTGCGGCATATGACTATGCACTCGTTTAGGATTCATCCGTAATGCGCCGTACATATTGTCAAGCTTCATCCTCCGATACTCAAGCCCTTTGACTTACCCAAGTTATAGGCGATAGCAACGTCATTCTCAATTGCGCGCACACATGACAAGCAATGTGCTTAGCGATAGTCCCTCTCGAAGCACAAACAAGCTAGTAATGTGCAACCGGACATGCGCGTGAGTCAGGCATCACCTGTTAAGCATGACGCCTCCAACCATGAAGTTCTTAGCGCCCCGCATCAAAGTAGTTGCCTGCAAGAATAGGCACAACTGAATAGCAACCGAAAAGCCCACAACATAGTGCCCCGTAACATCAATGCTAGCCAAACCAAGCAGCCGTGTGCACAAACTTGAACCTAACGCGCAAGTGCATACGACATACAAGTGTGCACACCAAGCCCCAATCAGTGAGCGGATGCAGCATAGCGGATGCGAATGTCACGACCTCTTTCCCGATACCAATACCCAACATCTGCCTCACCAGACACAATACCGCTCATGTAGCCCCTTAACTAGCATGAGGACTATAGTCACGTGCTATAGCTAGCCCCCAAGTCTTGCCCACTCCCTTGGGGGACTCACTTGAGTGTTGCCCTTTTTAGTAGTATCAGGAGGTAGTACAGTCAACACCAGACCCCTCCTTATAATAGCATTCTGAGCCATCTCCTAATTGACAGGAGGAAACATCACACCCCCTCGAGGAGTTATAATTCATAAATCTAATAAATATAAAAAATACAAATTATGAGATTGATATACCACCGGCCAACCATGCTCAAACATGCCCCACGCTAAGGTCCCTTGGGGCCCCAGATGTGCCACAAGTGACAACCCGTGACACCACGCTACCTGCGGACCAAGCTATTATTGCAAAAATTGGTGAATACAACCAACTATCATTAAGAATCTCATCTTTAGACCAAAAACAAGCAAGAGGTGGAATACCACAAAGAGAAAGCGTACCTAGAAACTGCTTGATAAGACCACTAAGCCCCAGGCACTACCATATTTCGCATCACCACCCTTCTTCAAATCTCACCCTCTCACAAACAATCCTCTACAACCACTTTCGTATGAGAGCTTAACTAAGAGACTGAAGCTTTCGGATCCCCAAACTACCTTCAGTGAGAGGTGTACAAATAATCTCTCAATCAACCAAGTGGTATTTGACTTCATCCCTCAACCCACTCCAGAGGAAATCTCTCACCAACAACACAAATTTCTCGGCTATTAACGAGGGAATAGTAAATGATGACATAAGATAAGTACGCAAACTTGACAACCTAGATTAGTTAGCATGAGCTTACCCCCTTCAAACAAGTATTGGCTCTTTCAACCCGCTAGATGTTCTCAAAATCTCTCAAAAACAGAGTCCTAGACTTTCTTTCCACTCAATTACTAGGGAGAACCTATTAAAGGATGTAATTATGTTTCAAATTCTAGTCTATAGTGTCCATTATGCATATCTAGCAATTAGTTTTCACTAAAGAATGTAAACATACTTTTTTGAGATACTGTTAACTTATGGTTTTCCCAATGGACATGCTAAGCAACCCATACTAATCATATGCACAACACATAAGCTCTATTGACTCCCCTCCCTTCTACCCAAAGCATATATAAATTTGATAGATTACTAAAGAAAAGCTTATGCGTTTAAAGGGAACACAAGCAATATTATTTCCTTACCCCCAAAGTCTTTTGTGGATCATCTATAGCCTTCTTTGCTGCCTCCACCGACTTGTATGTGATGAAGCCGAAACCACTTCCATTAAACACAGAAAAGATGCCAAATCTTTAGACATGTAGCACACTAAATAAAGCATAGTAGTAGCAGCAACAGGAGCAGCATTTGCAGTAATAATATTACAATTGATAATAACAAAAACGCTGATAATATGCCATTTCCTTAACAAAATAGAAGGGTACGATTTTGTACCGTGATTTGGTTGTGTCTTTGTCATATGCAACTGAACCCTCTTCTATCTCACCATGTCTTCCAAAGAAAAAGAGCAACATCTCACTTGTTGTATCTGGTGACAAGCCCCCAATGTAAAGCTTCCTCTGGGCCTGATCAGGTGGAACGCTTGTGCTGCTTAAGCTTTCACAAGCAAGATTACAAACAGCCATGCGACCCTGAAACAATGTGTCAACAAAAGAAGCAAAAATAAATATGTAAACAATAATAAATAGAAATATAAAAATAGCCTTGATAAACGAACAATGAATTTTTAATTAGAGGATGATAAAACTGGTCTAACAATTGTAGTAAAACTTTCAACTTCCAAGGTGTTTTTGCAAGGGAAAGTTACACCATTAATAGGAAATATTCAACCTCATATTGGACTTACTCACTTAGTTATCTTGCATTTCCTCTTAATATTTTGCTTCACATTTAACTACAAAACTTTAAATAACAAAGAGAAAAGGAGACAACCACACAAACATTGCAAATTAGTGCATCATATTCCAAGTGAGAAATTAGATTGTATTTATACTAAACATGTTACATTGAAGGCTGTTCCATCTACCGCAATGATCCACATTTTATTAGTTCTATTTGACATTGATGGTTGAACAGAATAAAACCAAGAGCGAGAGAGAGAGAGAGAGAGAGAGTCATCTCAACATGCGAGGATAATAAGAATGTTACAACCACAAATTAGTATAGAGGACCTGTATGCACAACATCTATTCAATAATAGCGCTTACATCAATCAATTTGCTAGGTGCTTTTAATGCATTCTGAGCTGACTCCATATCTCTGTAGGTTATGAAACCATAGCCACGTGATTTTCCTGTTGCTTTGTCATAGATTACAGCCCCCTCTTCTATTTCTCCATGCTCTTGAAATGCCTAGATGAAAACATATGCATGTGAAATTCAGTATGTGAGGCTCAGTGCAAGGACTCTCTGAAGAGCCATAGAAGATATATCAATAAAAGGAAAATTTAAATGTAAAGATAAGCACATGAAAATAATTGATACTCCATCTGTAAATTATTGTGGCCAAAACTCAAATTACAGGGGACGACCAACGACAAAATACAAATACAATCAGCAGTCAGCAACACACTCACAGCACACAAGGTTTCTGATGTAGTATTCCAGGCCAAGCCACGAACAAAAAGCTTTCGGTGGACAGGATCGGCAGTTGCAACACTTTTAATTTCTTCAGCAATAGAAGGAAATTGGGACCCTCTTCACGCCACAACATGCAAACAAGCACACATGCACAGTGTCAATTCACACAGCATACAAACAGGGAGCAACATTATATGGCCCCCTTTCACTTGACCCATGCGTGCACACAGTGATCAAGGCGATGATGGCAAAGATGACTTATCATACAATACATAAATAAAAAAATAAAAATAAAAAAAGAGTACACACACATGCACAAAATCATGCACACATGCAGAGTGTCAATTCACACAGCAAACAAGCAGGGAGTAACATTATATGGCCCCCTTTCACTTGACCCAAGCGCGCAAACAGTGATCAAGGTGATGATGGCAAAGATGACTTATCATAAAATACAGAAATTAAATTTTAAAAAAAAAGAGTATACACACATGCACAAAATCAAGCATGCCTGCACAGACACATTAGGAGAGACCAAGTGTTTTGAATGCAGGAGGCCTATACCTTGGCAAGAGGCTCAAGAAAAAAACAAATTTAGAAAATCGTTAATGTTCATGCCTTGACTTGCTACTTGAATGCCTCCTACTCCACAAGCCTGAAGCTTGTCTTATATGTAACGTGCAAACAAGTCATAAGCCTAATGCTTTGAAGAATATTGTTTGAGGCACTGCTTCATAAGCCTATTTATTTTAGTAGACACGTCCCGGACACATTAGAGACACACATGTCCTTTACTTGGACATGTTTGAGGACACGACGAAGTTGAAATGTTATTACTAAAAGTATTAGATGGAGTCCAATGTATAAATTTCAAAATTTTAAAACACCAAAACATAAAACACTCACATCTAATTCTTCAAATTCTTAATTTGTTAGTTGTATTATAATTGTGAACTTATTTAATTGTTTACATCTTATTTTTGGTGATTTATGGATGTTACATTCCTATACATAGCAAATAAAAATACTTTTTCTTGCCTTATCTCTGCCATGTCCGTGTCCTCATCTTTTTGAAAGTGTGTGTCATGTGTCCGTATCTGTGTATGTATTTGTACTTGTGTCCGCATCCCTGCTTCTTAACCTACAAGTATTGGCTATCCTATGCAAAATTTGGTATTCCGACCTCTTCCTTAATGTAGAGCACCATAGATTTTGTTTCCAACTCATGTCATTTGAGATCATATGCCTCCCACTTATCTTTTTGCTGCCATCCTATCCAAATTCTCATCATTCGAAAGACCCAGCCCCCTCTCTCAACTAACAACCTAGCCACCGTAACTCCCACGTGCCCAAACACCTCCTTATTCCATCTCTTGAAATTATCTTTGAGTAATTTAAGCTTCTTAGCTAGGCAGAACTAGGAGTGTCCATTACAATATAAGCCTCCCACCGTGCTTTGATCAGCTTAAAATAACCCTCCTCTTTGAGCCACTTATTTTTAAAAGTGAATAGGGAAGGCCTAGACCTTAGACCCTCACAGTCAAGCATAACAGGAACCTGATCTAAAACTACTCGAGGAAGACCAGATTTCTCGGAGGACTACTCATGTCATTTGATTTCTTTTGATTGGCCAATGGCCATTGCCCAGTCAAAAGTCCCCTTTGACGGTTGACTATGAATCCCTTTTTTTGTTATGCCTGTGAATCCCATTGATTTATTGGAGGACTTCTGCAGAAGGAGGTATACTCACTTTTGTTTTCCTGCTTCCCCTGTATTCACCTCTTCATTTCATGCCTTAGAATCGCTTTTTTTTTCACGCAAAATCCGCGAATTTCGTTGGAAGAGTCACAGGCTTTGCAATGAGCACATGCTTTTTCCCACCATTTCACGGTCATTCTTTTGTAATACGGAGATTCATTGGCCAACAAAGGGATCATACTAGACACCAAAATATACTCATCACTCATCAGTAAGAGTCACAGGCTTTGCAATGAGCACATGCTTTTTCCCTGCATTTCACGGTCACTCTTTTGTAATACAGAGATTCATTGGCCAACAAAGGGATCATACTAGACACCAAAATATATTCATCACTCATCAATAGTTCTTATCTGTTAATGTTACCTTGTTTTAATTCAAGTTCATTATTTGTCGTGAGTACATTGATTTGGGAATACTATAGGTTTTATTTTATTCAGCTTATTATTTGTGCAAATTTTATTACTATTGCATATCTTCATCACCATTACTATCATTGTTCCTTTCTTAAGATAACTCCAGAAGTATCTGGAGTGGTTCTATAGTTTTAATGTCTATTATTATTTATCATTTACAATTTTAAAAATATATATGATGTAATTATGACATCACAATGAAGGTATTCCAAAGCATCTATAGGAAAATGAGATCATCATAGACTAAAGTTCGACCAACTTAAATGGTGTGTCCCCACCCCCCTGGGGTTGTAGGCAGGACCGGCTCATGTGTAAGGCGAATGAGGCATTTGCCTAAGGCTCCCGATTTTTTAGGGCCTCAATTTTTTAGGACATTATATTTTATAGTTATCTTGTAGAATGAAGTTTTTCTTTTGTAAACGGCTTTAGACTAGATAGGAAAAAAGGTCCAAAACTAAATACACTAATTAGCTAAATTGATGATTATCACAAAGTTTAGGCCTAAAATAAATACATTGATGATTATCACTTTTTTCAAGATAAGACAGGTCAAAAGTCTTAACCCTAAATTACTCTTTCTCTTTCTACGAAGTAAAGAAGTGAAAAAGTCTAAGACTCTAAACCTCTCTATATCTATCTCTTAAATTATCCAATTTTGTCAATTTTTTGTTTTATTTTTCTGTTATACATGTTCAACCTTTATTATTTAATCTTGTCTTGAGGATATTATTTATAAGAGTGAACTTGAATGATTACTCTATTAACAATTTTTTCGATAATTTAAATTGATGAAAGTTGTTGGTTTATAGGAATTCACTTTGCTCTCTCCTATAGTCTCACACAATTTTTTTCTAATGACTTGTCCAACTCCTTTAGTACTCTTTCTTTATGTTGTACCATAATACTCTTTTTTTTTGTTTGGACACCTTTAAAAATTAATGACGACAATACAACCTATTGAAAAATCTTTTATGATTGAATATTTAAATAAATAATTTTAATAACAATACTAAAATTATAAAAAAACCTCATAAAATTTTTTTGCCTTAGGCCCCAAAATGGGTTGAGACAGCCCTGGTTGTGGGGGGATGTAGACAATTACCACCAAGCTGATGCAACAACATAACACAGTAAAATTTTCATTTTTTCCCTAGAGAAAGGAGGTAACATAGTGTAAACAAACCTAAACTGAGTTCCTAGGAAAGCAATTTCACCATCAAAGTAATTTATAAAAGAAACAATCACCAGTTTATGTTTAAGACGAACCCCAATAAATATCTATTGATTTAGTTTCCCCTTCAAGATAGCAATCTAACTATAATACTCTAATGATAGTGCATCAATCAACAACTCTGAACCAACCCAAAATCTCAAAAGGAAATATGTGAAAACCGAAAAATGTTAACACCAAACAGGAAAAGCATAAATATAGAATCAACCAAATCTCCAATAACTAAAAAAATTAACTACCGCTACAAAATTTGGACAACTTTCTAACAGTCTTCATCAAAATCAAGCAATCATAGACAAACCTAACAAATGTATCAACAATTTAATGCAAACCAATAAATAACCAACGCATGAAAATTCAAAGAGCTCTTTCAAGTTTTGACCACCACCAATTCGAAACAATTACTGGGGGAGAATATGCATACAGCTTTCTCCAACCATTCATATACATAAGAAGCATACAGATGGTTATATCAAGATTGGAAGAAAACCCATAAATTTTTTATAGAAACACAAATTGAAGACAAACCACAGAAAAATATATACTTATTTATGTAAAGAATTGAAACGTACAGCTTTGCGAGGAGATCGACCAACTGGGTTTTGGCAAGGGGGTCAAGCAACGAGCGCAAGTGTTCTTCTGAGGCTACCGAAGAAATTTGACCGTTGCCCGTTTCGTCGAGCTTCCTCTTCTTTAAATCCTCCATGTTTCTCTCCTCCGTACCTCCTCCTCCTCCTCCTCCTCCTCCTCCTCTCTCTCTCTCTCTCTCTCTCTCTTTCTCTCTCGCTTTTTCTGAACGACAACAGTGCTTTTCGCTCTCACAGAATGCGCCCCTCTTGAGTCTTGCCTCGTTATTTATTTATTTTTCATTTTCATAAAGAATCTACGTATTACAATCCATGATAATTGAGGAGAGTAGATAAAGCAGTTTAGGGAGCGGAAATAGCCGCTTCCTTTTCATATTATTGTAGTTATCAACAAGGGAAAAAAAACTATAGTTTACTTGTGAAAAGACAAAATTATCTATTAAAGCCAAATATACTGCTAAGCACACAAAGGACATTTTTGTTTATTTGACCAAAAAAACTATCTCACAAATCACGATGGGGGCATTTTTTTTTTTTTTTTTTTGGGTAGCTTTGGCTACTCAAGTTACAATTTTAACCCTAATGCTATGTTTTATATCTCAAATTTCTAAGGAAAAGGAAAAGAAAAAAGAAACAAGAGAGAAAAAGAGAAAAAAAAAATAAGGGATACCAAATGCTTACATTTTTTTGTTATCTTCATTTGTTCTCTACTTTCTTTCACAACGAAATATATAAGATGTAATTTTATATTTTTTTTTATTAACAAATTTAGAATCCAACCATAGCATAAATGAAAATTGCAATTTATCATCTGCAAGTTTCTTTCGTCCCCATTTGATGTATGATGGGCCTCATAGTTCTCCAAACTAATTTTTGTAAAATGGTGCACAAGAGTTGTAAAAATTTAGTAGAAGAAAGACAAATAACAAATGAATATGCATAATCAAATTATATTAGTAAAGAGTGAGTAGGGATGGCATAGGACCGGAGAAAAATGGAGATCCGATCGAACCCATCCTGTTTGGGAAGAGTATGGATGATTCAAAACGGAGATGGAGGCGGCGATGAAGATTAAAATAAAAATTCATACAGGTATGGAAGCTGTGATAGACCAAGTTTCCCCTCGTCCTGTTTTTCCCTGTTTCCCCACTTTAATTTTTAAATTTTTTATTTTTTATATAGACAATTTTTTTTATTTTCTATTAGATAATGTATTTATTCACTTTCTTTTATGTTTCTTTTTTTTTTTTTTTGTTATGGAATATATGTATAACTTTTAAAAATTAGTAGTTTGTAAACAAATTAAATGATAAAAAAACATTTGGGCTTGGGCTCAAGGCGGGAATGGAGGTGGGGCGGGGGTGGGGGAGGGGATGGAGGTAGCGTTGTACCCGTGGAGACGAGGATGGAGGTACTCGCTTCCATTCAAGCAGGGATAGAGGCGGGGATGGAGGTGGATTTTTCAGGTGGAGGCGGGAATGGAGATCCGAATTCCCTCCTCGCCCCGATCCATTGCCATCCCTAAGTGTGAGTGATTAAACGACCGGAGTCAAATGAGATAAATGGTACCAATCTTTAACTTGTGTGATTTGATCTAAGTGAATCTCAATGTGAAAATGTGTCTATAGGATTGATATATGTAGCATAATGAGACAATAAGAGACGTATCTTAATTTATGTGAATGAATATCTAAAAACAAAGAGCTCATGATAGTTTCCTTTGTTATTTTAGCATATCCATCCAAATTTCAATGTCACTAATGGAATTAGTATTAGGTATGTTTGGATACAATTTACCTTTTGCAAACCAAACCCAATGCATTCAATGAAATGTTACTTATTTATTATTTGATTAATTATTTTTTATTGTAGATAATAGAATTTGAAACAATTTAAACCTTAAGGTTCCCTCGAATCTTAACCTAAACTACCTTTTGGCTCTTGATTAATATGAAAATAGGCTTTGATAAAGCCAATTCAATCCAGTAACACTATGCACTTCTTCAAAGTTGTGCTTGTCATTTAGGACCCTGTCAAAAATTAATGCCCTTTTCCCTTTTTTTTTTTTTTTTTTTGCGAGTTGGCTCAATTTTGGATGACAGAAGTAGGGGACCTTTTTTTTTTCTTTTTCTTTTTCTTCGGGTCACTAGTTAGAGGTGTAAAGAGCAGGCCATCATAACTTTTTTTGGTGGAGATGAGGTGACTCGAACCCACACAACTCAGAGTGTAAGTGGGCCAACCCCACTTGTGGACAGAAGTAGTGGATCAAGAAAATGAAACCTTATTACCAAAAATGAGATGATAGCGATAGGTGGTTACTAGCATATAGTAACATGCATTTCCAATTTCTAAACTGGACATCACATTGGCAAACTATGCATTGCAAAATTACTCAAATATGCAAGCCTGTGTTTACTGTTGTTATGAGGAATCAAAATTTCAAGTAGTCCCAATAAACTTCAAGTCAAGCAGTACATCGAGCGAAATTGAGCCCATCAGAAAGTAATTGTTCAGATTTGAACCATGAATGATGAGAAGATGGTTCCCGAAGCAACTCATTTATTGAGAAAACCATACACTGAGTACACGTAAGTATACATATATATGCAAGCCAAATGACACAGACACCATTGTCCTCATATGGCCACAGGAATTGACTGAGAATGGTCACAAACAATTCATGAACTTTGCTTACCATTCTCTCCCTCCCAATGCCTGCTCAACCTGAATATTGTTTCCATTTCACGGTTTAGGTACATTCATTGAGTTTAGTACAAAAGGATCTAAGTAGATACATTCCATTTCTTTTCTTTCCTGAGTAGCTTATGGAGTTCTTGATTCTGTTGCAGGAAGGGAGCTTTCTTGTTCAGCCAAAAAAAAAAAAAACGGAAGGGAGCTTTCTTAGAACTCCACGATTGCTTTGTATAGAGACGAGAAAGATTACGTAATGTGCTTGTGGGAACTAACTTATTTTGGATGGGAAGTGAGAATTTCCAGAACCATCAGGTATTAGAACCTTTAGATCATCAAGACTAGTTGACGGATCATCAGGGGACGTGAAATTTGAATTCTGCATCTCTGCAAGGCTCATAGTTGTTTTCTGTTGATGATCAAACATCAGCTTCATGAGCTGCCTGCCTTGTTCTTCGATCCTCAGCTGCAAATTTCGCTGGATCTAATCCATAACAAAAGAAAAAAGAAAAAAGAAAATGAAGTAAAAAAAAGTTAATAATTCCTAAACGACACAAAAAGGACAGTAATTTTTCTATAAACTAGTAGAAGAAAAACATGTAGGTAAAAGAGAACTTGATAATTGTGGTTTGAACATTTTGGGTCTTCAAAGCCAAAAGTGAAAAAAAAAGAAAAGAAAACCGGTAGATAGTCAATCTTGAACTTTTGTAATGCTATTCGGGACTAAGTTATGTTCATGGAGAGTTAAAGCCCTACCTCTAACTGCTCGTGAAGTCTCCTCTGGACGATTAGTTGCATTTGTAATGCCTCGCTAATTTGCATGCCACTGCCAGATAAATCAAAATTTCGTGGCAGATGAAGTTTCATGCAGAAAGCTGGAAGAACAAGTGATAAGAAATTAGCACATTCAAAAATTATATTCAAGTGCTTCTGAGACAATTTACGTTCTTATATCAATCTGTGTTTCATCATTCGTATTAGTCTTCTTCTTAGATTTTCCTGCAGTAGATGAACAAAGAAAAGATTGAGATCAGAATCTATTTGCAGACTTGCCTGGTCGATGAGTTTAGTAGATTTTAAGTAGATGAATGCCACAATTGATCAACAAAGTTGCGCAAAAGTGAAAAATAGTTCATGTGTAATCACAAAAGACAAGCCAAACAAACTTGTTCCTTGTATTATAGCCAGACAAGCCTTCCTCATCATCGTTTCTTTGTTACTATTAACAATAAAGGAACTGAAATCAAAAGGCATCAATAGAATGGATCTCAGGTCAAAAACATATATATACAATATACAACAACTCATTGGATGTATATGGTTCATGAAGATCAAGCGACGTCAAGGTTTTTAATCAGCAACCAACATCTACAAGAAAGGGAACTTTCTTCTTCATTTGATCATTCATAATGCCATTTTTTTCAAAAAGATACATATTACAAACATGCATATATAAATGTAAATATGTAGATATATATTAACACTTAGACATATGTTCCTCAATATGAAAAGTTTCAGTGGCACTGATGAGAAAATTTTCCCTCAGAAGAAATCCAAATGCAAATTCAATGATCACGAGTGACATTTAAGCAAAGATTTTACCTTCTGCAGATTCTGACATGTACTTTGCAATTCGATATTTCTACAAAGCAAATGGAAAAGAAAGGCAAAAAAAACTGAGTCAGATCTCTAGCATCAAAAACTCAAACAGGGCAATATCATTAGTACCTGCAAATGACTTTTCACATGAAAGATGGTCAACCCCTCTAAGTCCATTAGCTTCAGTATTGCCTTGGGTGTTGCCTCTAAAATTGATCAACAAAGGGTTAATGATCAAATATTTAATAATGTTTTTTACCATACCTGCAAAAGGCTCATGTTAAATTACTTACTTTCTGCTCCACCAAGATGATTTACACACTCGACAAACCGATCATGAAGATCTGAAATCCATCGAATTCGCATTTTACTCGAGAGGGCTGCTCCAGAGGGAACAGAGTTACCAGTATCAACTGAAACACCTCCAGAATGTCTAGCAGCCTGCCTCAAATGTTCAAGTTGAGAATTATACAACTTGTGACACACATGTATGCATATATAAAACCATGAGAATCAATGCATGGAAGCACAATAATTGAAGCTTAGACTTACACTAAGATCCTGATTTCTGTCAAAGGGAATTGAAGAGTGCCTCCTGTCTGAAGTATCAAAATCACTTAACAACTTTCTTTTCCGCTGCAAAATGCATTCTCTCTCCGAAAAATTGTTTCTTGGAGTTCCAATTGATCTTTCAGGAGAACTGTGGTTTTGATTGCCACAAAAGTGGGATTTCACACCTGATTGCAGGGCATTTTTGGATTGGAAGCTGGGGCCAGCTTGCTCTGGTGCATCCAAGTAAAAGCTATATGGAGTTTGCAGATCATAATTCCTGGATTGTTGGGAGACCAAATTGGGATTTCCAGCTTCATACTCATATTGTGGAAAACCAGTGTAGTGTTGTTCGGTTGCATAAAAAGCAGAAGCTGGTGATCCGATTCGATTTAGAATGGTACTGGATGAATTAGCATGCCCAATTTTCTGTTGTTGTGAACCTCCCTCCATGGCTGGTGACTGAATCCAAATTCCCATGTGACAAGGCTGCTGCTGAATACCCAACAATTGGGAAGAGCTGTTGGCATATTCTGAAGTAGAATCATATACCAAGCCATGGTTTTGTTGAATTCTTTCTTGCAAACTAATCTTCTGGTTGTTCATTTACAGATGATAATAAAAGAAGGTGAGTTCTGTTCAATTCTCTTAATTGAAAAGAAACAAAACTAAATCAAAACTCAAGCTCCTCTTTAATACTGTCCTTGAAAGTATGATCCGCGGAAAATACACGCGGAATCAAATAAAAAGGAAGGTGAAGATTATTAGATGGATAAATAACAGCAATATTGAATTCGAAAGTCTTCCTAAAATTCTCCCTCATCTGCTACAAAACTTGATATATAAGATGTATCACTAAAAATATTGTCCACAATCCTATGTAAGCCTTTCAATTATTCCTTGTATGGATAAGTATGAACAATGATTTTTGAGAAAACCAAGACAAAAAACATAAAAAAATTTCTTTCCAACTGCCCTTTAACAGCACCCCCCAAAAGAATAAAAAGAATAAAGAGAATTCAATAACAAAGGGGTCTAGGTCATGTAAACCATCATTCCTACAAGTATTCTGCAATTCAGATAATAGAAATGCACTTATGGCATCTGTAGCTCAATAATTTTATGTAAGCTACTGGCATATATTCACCACCCAAGAGATCTTTAATTATTCCTATTATCTATAATGCTGAAAATCTCTTTATAATAAATTAAAATTATCCTAGTCTTTTACTCTCTATGTTATACTCCTTTCATGCAAGTTGCATCTGAGTAGTAGCTATATGAAGGAAACTCTTAGAAAAGCTAATATAGGAATAATGTGAAATCAAAGTAGAGTTGAGAATCTTAAGATTCCAAAATGTGGTCGAAAACGAGAAGAGAAATCTTATTTTAACATGGAAGACATCCAAATGATCTGTTTTCTGAATATTGTGGGAGGTTAAAATTGTATATGGGAAAAAGTCGATTTTACAACATAAGGAAATTAGAAACTAGAAGTCCAAGATATATAAGTCCTGTTATATAGACATAAAGTAACTCAACCCAGCTCTGTGGCTGTAACTACTGTAAAATACTAGTCATCATATCTTTTTTTTCCTGTTCCTAGCTTGGACATGAATCAGATTAGTTTGGATGTAATTGTTAAGCTTAAGACATTACATTCATTGATTTAATATTTAATTTATCCCCAAAACTTTGAAAACACTTCAAGTCTTCACCACTTTAGTATATTGGCACTGCTCTCTTTGTTTTCTCCTATTTAACATCAATCTCTCCCTCTCATAATTTAATTAAAACCATGAAAGTTTAACAATAAGTAAAATAGCGTAAATCTCAATAAGCTGAAGGGTGTATAAATAAAAGAGCCAATTAGCAAACAAAAATGATAAACAAGTAAAACTTGTATCCTCATCTGGGTACTTAGATATTGACCCAGAGATTTGAAATAGATTATAACAAATAACCTCTTCCTGGTAATCTCCAAGCACTACTGTTTTACCACCAGTGTTAGGATGAAAATATAGAACCTGACCATTCATATTATTGTTTATTCTGTGATCTCTCTTGGGTAGTTACTAGTTATGATATGGACTGAGACATCTGAAATAGTCCCTAAGCAATAACATCTGCCCTCAAAACAAGAATCTCCAACATTACCATTGTTAATCCTTTCTAATTAATATTGTTTAATTTTCGTCTCTCATGGGTATCTGTGGACTAAGACATCTCAAACAGTGTGAGAGATGGGAAGACTAAAAGCTTAACTCCTTCGTAGATCATATCAGCATCTGATGGTGATAAAGGAATAATCAGGTGAATTTGGGGCCCCCTACTAGTCAAAAGGAGTACTAAACTTTTGACTAATCTTTAGAATCCTTGCTTACAACAGTCACGTTTAATTCTGCAATGTTGGAGGCACCACGAATGTGTGCAGTTGATGGACGACAGATTTTCTGTTATAGAGAAAGAAGGAGAATGATTGTAGGGGGATGAAACCCCAATTCAAGTGGCCTTAATCAGTGCAACCAAATTCAAAAGATTTCAAAGAAGCAAACCTTTTCTTGTTTATGCTATTGCCTTTTTATAGGTAATGGACAAATTCTTTGTATCTTACCATTTCTGAGACATAAGCTTAGATACAACTCATGGTATTCATTCAGAAAGTGTGGTAAAAATTGATATCTAAAGAGGATTTTTCACTCCGGCGCTAAGATATGATTATTACAGATATGTTTTGCATACATTTTCCTAATACTTTTAATTGTCATTTAACTCTTTTCAACAATGTAGGATATAAACCAAGTAAAGAAGACTTCCACAGTCAAATAATGAAAAAATGCTCACAATAGTGTAGTTCACACAACCAGTTACAAAACTAAACAGACTCCTCAAACCAATTTAAAATTCAAGTTTTGAAGTCTGGAAAATATCAATCACTAAAAAAGACTATATGAAAGCACCTTGTTGTGAAAGGTACCTGCTTGAAGCTCATTTGATGTGAATAAAGATTTTTATTTTTCCTTTTTTTCTTTTGTGTTTTTTTTTTCTTGAAGTTATTTATTGCTTCAACTAATCCGTTTTCAATTTTTTGTTTTCTTCACTGAGTATTTCCAAAAACATCAAGGTGCAAGTGTACATCTAGAACTAATTCTGGTCGGAAACCAAATAATGAAAATTATGGTTTAAGCGCAGTTTTCTCAACCGTTTACCAGTTTCAATTCCAGGCACAATGTTTTCAAGCTTGTCATGAGACATTTGTGGATGATAACTAGATTAAAAGGTAAATGATCCAAAACAGAAAATTACAAAAGCTCACCCATGTTTAGAGATCAATGGACTAGCCAAGTTGGAAATCACGAAAATTGCTGTGATTTTGTATCTTATGCATCTAACCTCGATGATAGTTAGACGTGAACTGTTTTCAATAACATAATTTGTAAAATCATTTGCTGCTTTTTCTTGTCGGCTAAGTATCAGACAGTTTTTTTTTTATGTTCAACATGAATTGTCATGCATGAGAATCAGCGATATACGGTGTACTCAATGTGTCCAAGCCTGCCCCACAGATGTATTAGAAATGATACCTTGGGACCGATGTAAAACTAAGCAAATTGCTTCTGCTCCAAGAATAGAGGATTGTGTCGGTTGTAAGATATATGAATTTGCCTGTCCAACGGATTTCTTAGGTGTTCGAGTTTATGTATGGCATGAGACAACTCGTAGCATGGGTTTAGCTTATTGATATGTTCCAGAAAACTCCAATTGAATCCATTTGCTTTTTCTTTTATCGACAAAAACCTGTGCTCGAGAATAACATATTCGACTTAAACTCTACTGCATTTCTCATTTAGGATTGGGGTTTTGATTTTGAAAAAATTGACTTATGTAATATATATTTGTTTTTGTTTTTGGTACAATAGAGTGGGAAAGCATATGTAAGTTTCTCTTATCAAATGCCAGCAAGTAGTCACATTAGAGAAAATTTGTCATCACCTGATTCTACTAACATCTTCTTTTCAGCCAAATGGATCTTCCATTTTACACCAAAGGATTTGATATAGCATTTGTGCAATAACTTACAAAAAGAAGAGACGATTTAGAATCTCACATGCATTGTCAATTCCAAACCCAACCCGCGAGAAGACTCTTCATTTTCTTGGCAACCAAGGATAGCATTAGTAAAATAGGGGAATCGGATTCCACCTTCGGAATTCCCAACTCTTCAAATCCAACAAATGTTTTCTTCTTTATACAAAGTATTGAATTAGTTTACTTGAAATTGTTTTTCAAAGTTTGAAAGGAGGAATATTTAGACCTGTAATCGGTTTTATATGCTGACCGGACCGACACAAAATCACTAGACCGTACTTATTATCCATCGGACGAGGACATAGAATTGTGCCAAACTATACAAAGCAATTTCAATGTAGACTAATCATGGTAAATATATGAAAACAAGATTATTATTCTTTGTTGGGATATTGTCAATGGAATTTCCATGCTCCATGGAAGAACAATTCCCTAAGAAGAAAACCCAAAAAGCACTTTCAATGTTCTTGTTCGGTTTGTAATTGAAGAGGGGGGGGGGGGGGGGGGGGGGGCCTTATATATAAATATTCCTAGCATGTGGGCTGTTTGTGTAAGAAAGAAATAAGAGAAGTACTTTTGATGGGATTGTTTCAGTGCAATTTGCAGGTAACTCCCCCATCAAAACCTGACCTTTCAAATAAGCATAGCCATCTCCATCTAATGGCTGCTTACATGAGTTATATATATATATATAATTTGATCCTATTGTATATGCTATATGTGATATCAAGTCTACCACATCAACTTGTGCCTCCCCTTATATAGTTTATCAATCACAATTCATAGGAAACAAAATCCTTTTCATCTTTGATCTATGAGCTATGATTACGTTAAGCACATAATGAGTGGACTTTGCAATCATATTACTGTATGTTGGGTTGTTTGTGTTTGCTAGGGGCATCTACTTTGAACTTGAATTACATGTCACTGAGCTTTCTATTACATTTGGAGCAATAATTCATCTCATAAAATGGGTGTAATGGTAATATAGGAAAGTAGGTGAGTTCACCTTATTACATGCATATGATTACTTGTAGGTTCTCTTGAAATGTACCATATTTCAAATGTTAGCTTTGTTTTTAATATGGTTTACGTTTTCCGTAATGGCTCCATTCAATATGATAGATTTCTACGTCCAAACGCCCAAAAACAAAATTGTTTGAGGCATATTTTGTTTATAGAGAACAACCAAACAAGCCCTAGATGATATAACAGTAATAAATTCTCATATTTTGTCGGTAAAGGCACCAAACCTCAATATTACTCATGTACCCTTGGCTATTTGTGTAGCCTTATGCTTTGGGACATACAGCCTCAAGTTTATCAACAATAAACTAGGCCAATCCTGCCAATATGAAAAGAAAAAAAAAAAACTGACTTTCATAAATTTGACTTGAATTTCTTTTAAACTTGATGTTCGAGCTGAAGAGTCACTTTCAAGGTTCATGCAATCAAGTTTGTATTTGCTTATCTGACCCAACTAGTAATGGCAATCAATTACTATGCCCATTTTATGTTTAGAAGTGAGTGTTTCTACATGACACACACAATTCTAATAGTGGCTTTGAAGCTAGGTTCTATATTATATTGATAAATTTAAATCTAGTCACAATTGACCCATTTTCTGGTAGTGAAAGTTTATGTCGAGGTTTGCCATCATGATAATCAGCTGCATTTCGACATTGAAGTTATATGGTTACGGTGTAATAATTGAGTTTCCTTCACGGATTGTTAGTTGGAACTTATTCTTTTTGTTCTTTTGGTTATATGGAACTACATAAAATGCCAGGATCTAAATTGTGATAATTTGTTAATATGGTTATTATTTGTTTGGAAAGCCTATTTTACCACAATGCGCTTTATTCACTATGTATTCTCTATTTTTCTAACAACGTACCCACTTTAAAGCATTTTTTCTTTGTTTATATACTTTTAGCATCAACAATACTCATTGTAACATTGTTACAAGCTGAATTTTTTGTAAGGAGTGTATAGCCTCTTGGGCCCTTTTGTCAAGGCCTTTTTGTACTGGGGTGGTATCCCCTTGATGCCTTTTTAATTTAAATACTCTATTACTTATAAAAACACATTATTACAAGCTGAACTAGTTGTTCATTAGAACTAACATTATTACAAGAAGGATTATAGTAATTGAACACTAATAAGTAAGACTCCTATATTTTTGTTCATTTTCACCTCAAATCCCATCATTCGTAAATCATCCATCCAAATCCAGCATAAAGGCTTATTCTGAAAGCTGAAACCTTAAGTATATGTATACATAAGAAGTTGCTTATCACATATGAAATCCAAAAAGAATAAAACTTTATACACTAACAATACATAATGGGCCTTGCAGGGTTGTTCTTTTAACTTTGGAGCTTTTTCTTATTCATCTTTTTGTTGAACATAATGGCTGCCAAACATTGGAAATTGGGCACTTTAAATCACCATCATACCCCTCAAAAGACGGACATAGACATAGTTAATTAAATGCATATCTTATTTTATTTTCAATTATTTTGCTTTCATAGTCACTTTGCACTATGTAATTTATCTAGTTTCCTTAATTCTGTAGTCCACATTTCAAGATTGGAGTTGGGTGAATTAGTGGGAATTGGGGTGTATCACAGTGGTTCTTGCCCGTTTCATAACTATATAAACTCAAAATTGTGAGACTACTTATTGTTGGCAACTTGACTGCGGATTATGGTTTTTGTGTTGCAGCTTTTCCTTGCATCTGAGGTGCATTTGGAGGAGTTTCAAGAAGTTATAATTGCAAAAAAACAATCCGAGCAATAAAAACAGGGATACTTCTGCAGATGATTGTGTCTTGCTGGCCAAACTGCTTGGAGACTGAGTAGCATTTTCAAGTGAAATTTGTTTTATGTATTTTTCTATATCATTTGTTGTTTCAACTTTCAGTGTATATGCACATATCTTGATGTTTTTTCAACTTAACAAGCTAATCTTTATGATAGAAGCACTAATGGATTGCATGTGCTTTATACTTGTAGATGCAGTTGACCTACAATTACGAAAAAAACAGCTGTTATATTGTTTGTGGAGATAGGTCATTTTATCTACGAGGTGATATAAATGGGATAACCTAGAATTTGGGCCTAGGTGAGTTTGTGGTGGCCCAACGAAGGACAGCACTAGTGAGTGAACGGCAGTTTTTGGACCACAGATGTAGGTTTTATGCTTCATTTGGTTGGAAGGATGGAAACTTAACTGAAGGAAGAGATACGAGGAAAAGGAGAGGTGAAGTTAGGGGGGAAAATTGTTTTATCTGTTTGGTTGACTAGGAAGTTAAGTTAACAAAAGAGAGAAAGACATGCTTATTTTACCATCATACCTTTATATGGAGTTTGCAGATCATAATTCCTGGATTGTTGGGAGACCAAATTGGGATTTCCAGCTTCATGCTCATATTGTGGAAAACCAGTGTAGTGTTGTTCGGTTGCATAAAAAGCAGAAGCTGGTGATCCGATTCGATTTAGAATAGTACTGGATGAATTAGCATGCCCAATTTCTGTTGTGTGATCCCCTCTCCATGGCTGGTGACTGAATCCAAATTCCCATGTGACAAGGCTGCTGCTGAATACCAAACAATTGGGAAGAGCTGTTGGCATATTCTGAAGTAGAATCATATACCAAGCCGTGGTTTTGTTGAATTCTTTCTTGCAAACTAATCTTCTGGTTGTTCATTTACAGATGATAATAAAAGAAGGTGAGTTCTGTTCAATTCTCTTAATTGAAAAGAAACAAAACTAAATCAAAACTCAAGCTCCTCTTTAACACTGTCCTTGAAAGTATGATCCGCGGAAAATACCCGCGGAATCAAATAAAAAGGAAGGTGAAGATTATTAGATGGATAAATAACAGCAATATTGAATTCGAGAGTCTTCCTAAAATTCTCCCTCATCTGCTACAAAACTTGATATATAAGATGTATCACTAAAAATATTGTCCACAATCCTATGTAAGCCTTTCAATTATTCCTTGTATGGATAAGTATGAACAATGATTTCTGAGAAAACCAAGACAAAAAACATAAAAAAATTTCTTTCCAACTGCCCTTTCACACCACCCCCACAAAGAATAAAAAGAATAAAGAGAATTCAATAACAAAGGGGTATGAGTCATGTAAACCATCATTCCTACAAGTATTCTGTAATTCAGATAATAGGAATGCACTTATGGCATCTATAGTTTAATAATTTTATGTGAGCTACTGGCATATATTCACCACCCAATATATCTTTAATTATTCC
Source organism: Euryodendron excelsum (assembly GCA_033060915.1). Lineage (NCBI taxonomy): Eukaryota > Viridiplantae > Streptophyta > Magnoliopsida > Ericales > Pentaphylacaceae > Euryodendron > Euryodendron excelsum. Next base: position 3,287,381 of record CM065392.1, on the reverse strand, counting down.
TATTATCTATAATGCTGAAAATTTCTTTAGCAGCTGAACATAATAAATTAAAATTATTCTAGTCTTTTACTCTCTATGCTATACTCCTTTCATGCAAGTTGCATCTGAGTTGTAAGTATATGAAGGAAACTCATAGGAAAGCTAATATAGGAATAATGCGAAATCAAAGTAGAGTTGAGGATCTTAAGATTCCAAAACATGGTCGAAAACAAGAAGACCAATCTTGTTTTAATAAGGAAGACATCCAAATGATCTGTTTTCTGAAAATAGTGGGAGGTTAAAATTGTATATGGGAAAAAGTCGATTTTACGACATTAGGATTTTAGAAACCAGAAGTCCAAGATATATAAGTCCTGTTATATAGATATAAAGTAACTCAACCCAGCTCTGTGGCTGTAACTACTGTGAAAATACTGGTCATTATACCTTTTTTCCTGTTTCTAGCTTGGACATGAATCAGATTAGTTTGGATAATAATTGTTAAGCCTAAGACATTACATTCATTGATTTAATATTTCATTTATACCCAAAACTTTGAAAACACTTCAAGTCTTCACCATGGCACTGCCCTCTTTGTTTTCTCCTATTTAACATCAATCTCTCGCTCTTATAATGATTAAACCATGAAAGTTTAACAATAAGTAAAATAGGGTAAATCTCAATAAACTGAAGGATGTATAAATAAAAGAGCCAATTAACAAACAAAAATGATAAACAAGTAAAACTTGTATCCTCATCTGGGTACTTAGATATTGACCCAGAGATTTGAAATAGATTATAACAAATAACCTCTCCCTGGTAATCTCCGAGCACTATTGTTTTACTATCAGTTTAGGATTAAAATATAGAAGCTAACCATTCATATTATTGTTTATTCTGTGATCTCTCTTGGGTAGTTACTAGTTATGATATGGACTGAGACATCTGAAATAGTCCCTAAGTAATAACATCTGCCCTCTAAATGAGAATCTCCAACAATACCATTGTTAATCCTTTCTAATATTGTTTAATTTTCTTCTCTCATGGGTATTTATGGACTAAGACATCTCAAACAATGTGAGAGATAGGGAGACTAAAAGCTTAACTCCTTTGTAGATCATATCAGCATCTGATGGTGATAAAGGAATAATCAGGTGAATTTGGGGGCCCCTACTAGTCAAAAGGAGTACTAAACTTTTGACTAATCTTTAGAATCCTTGCTTACAACAGCCACGTTTAAACTGCAATGTTGGAGGCACCATGAATGCGTACTGAAAATCGATGATGCAGCAGTTGATGGACGACAGGTTTTGTGCTATAGAGATAGAAGGAGACAACGATTGTAGGGGGATAAAACCCCAATGCAAGTTGCCTTAATCAGTCCAATCAAATTCAAAAGATTTCAAAGAAGCAAACCTTTTGTTGTTTATGCTATTGCCTTTTTATAGGCAATGGAAAAATTCTTTGTATCTTACCATTTCTGAGACATAAGCTAAGATACAGCTCATGGCATTCATTCTGCAAGTGTGATAAAAATTGATATCTAAAGAGGATTTTTCACTCCAGTGCTAAGATATGATTACAGATATGTTTTGCATACATTTTCCTAATGCTTTTAATTGTCATTTAACTCTTTTCAACAATGTAGGATATAAACTAAGTAAAGAAGACTTCCACAGTTAAATAATGAATATATGTTTACAGTAGTGTAGTTCACACAACCAGTTACAAAACTAAACAGACTCCTCAAACCAATTTAAAATTCAAGTTTTGAAGTCTGGAAAATATCAATCACTAAAAAAGACTACATGAAAGCACCTTGTTGTGAAAGGTCCCTGCTTGAAGCTCATTTGATGCGAATAAAGATTTTTATTTTTCCTTTTTTTCTTTTGTTTTTTTTCTCTTGAAGTTATTAATTGCTTCAACTAATCTGTTTTCAAATTTTTGTTTCCTTCGCTGAGTAATTTCAAAAACATCAAGGTACGAGTGTATGGATAGAACTAATTTTTGGTCCTTTTTTTTTTGGTCGGAAACCAAATAATGAAAATTATGGTTTAAGCACATTTTTTCTCAACCGTTCACCAGTTTCAATTCCAGGTACAATGTTTTCAAGCTTATCATGAGACATTTGTGGATGATAACTAGATTAAAAGGTTAATGATCTAAAACAAAAAATTACAAAAGCTCACTTATGTTTAGAAATCAATTGACTAGCCAAGTTGGAAATCACGAAAATTGCTGTTATTTCGTATGCATCTAACCTCGATGATAGTTTGACGTGAGCTATTTTCAATAACATCATTTGTAAAATCATTTGCTTCATTTTCTTGTCTGCTAAGTATCAGACAGTTTTTTTTATGTTCAACATGAATTCTCATGTATGAGAATCAACGATATAGGGTGTACTCAATGTGTCCGAGCCTGCCCCATAGATGTATTAGAAATGATACCTTGGGACGGATGTAAAGATAAGTAAATTGCTTCTGCTCCAAGAATAGAGGATTGTGTCTGTTGTAAGAGATGTGAATTTGTTTGTCCAACGGATTTCTTGGGTGTTCTAGTTTATTTATGGCATGAAACAACTCGTAGCATGGGTCTAGCTTATTGATACGTTCCAAAAAACTCCAGTTGAATCCATTTGATTTTTTTTTTATCGACAAAAACCGGTGCTCGAGAATAACATATTCGACTTTAAACTCTACTGCATTTCTTATTTAGGATTGGGGTTTTGATTGTGAAAAAATTGACTTACGTAATATATTTTTGTATTTGTTTTTGGTACAATAGAGTGGGAAAGCATGTATAAGTTTCTCTTATCAAATGCCAGCAAGTAGTCACATTAGAGAAAATTTATCACCTGATTCCACTAACATTTTCTTTTCAGCCAAATGGATCTTCCATTTTACACCAAAGGATTTGCTATAGCATTTGTGCAATAACTTACAAAAAGAAGAGACGATTTAGAATCTCACATGCATTGTCAATTCCAAACCCATCCCGTGAGAAGATTTTTCATTTCCTTCTCTTCATTTTCTTGGCAACCAAGTATAGCATTAGTAAAATAGGGGAATCGGATTCCACCTTCGGAATTCCTAACTCTTCAAATCCAACGAATGTTTTCTTCTTTATACAAAGTATTAAATTAGTTTACTTGAAATTGTTTTTCAAAGTTTGAAAGGAGGAATATTTAGACCTGTAATCGGTTTTATATGCTGTTCGGACAGACACCAAATCGCTAGACCGTACTTATTATCCATCGGACGAGGACATAGAATTGGGCCAAACTATACAAAGCAATTTCAATGTAGAGTAATCATGGTAAATATATGAAAACAAGATTATTATTCTTTGTTGGGATATTGTCAATGGAATTTCCATGCTCCATGGAAGAACAATTCCCCAAGAAGAAAACCCAAAAAGCACTTTCAATGTTCTTGTTCGGTTTGTAATTGAAGAGGGGGGGTGCCTTATATATAAACATTCCTAGCATGTGGGCTGTTTATGTAAGAAAGGAATAAGAGAAGTACTTTTGATGGGATTGTTTCAGTGCAATTTGCAGGCAACTCCCCCATCAAAACCTGACCTTTCAAATAAGCATAGCCATCTCCATCTAATGGCTGCTTACATGAGTTATATATATATATATATATATAATTTGATCCTATTGTACCAAAAGAACAAAAAGAATAAGTTCCAACTAGCAATCCGTCAAGTAAACTCAATTATTACACAGTAACCTTATAACTTCAATGTCAAAATGCAGCTGATTATCATGACGGCAAACCTCAACATAAAATTTCACCACCAGAAAATGGGTCAATTGTGACTAGATTTAAATTTATCAATATGATATAGAACCTAGCTTCAAAGCCACTTTTAGAATTGTGTGTGTCATGTAGAAACACCCACTTCTAAACATAAAATGGGCATAGTAATTGATTGCCATTACTAGTTGGGTCAGATAAGCAAATACAAACTTGATTGCATGAACCTTGAAAGTGCCTCTTCAGCTCGAACATCAAGTTTAAAAGAAATTCAACTCAAATTCATGAAAATCAGTGCTTTTTTTTCTTTTCATATTGGCAGGATTGGCCTAGTTTATTGTTGATAAGCTTGAGGCTGTATGTCCCAAAGCATAAAGCTACACAAATAGCCAATGGTACAATGAGTAATATTGAGGTTTGGTGCCTTTACCAACAAAATATGAGAATTTATTAATGTTACATCATCTAGGCTTGTTTGGTTATTCTCTATAAACAAAATATGCCTTAAACAATTTTTTTTTTTTTTTTTTTTTGGTGTTTGGACGTAAAAATCTGTCATATTGAATGGAGCCATTACGGAAAATGTAAACCATATTAAAAACAAAACTAACATTTGAAATATGGTACATTTCAAGAGAACCTACAAGTAATCATACGCATGTAATAAGGTGAACTCACCTACTTTCCTATATTACAATTACACCCAATTTATGAGATGAATTATTGCTCCAAATGTAATAGAAAGCTCAGTGACATGTAATTCAAGTTCAAAGTAGATGCCCCTAGCAAACACAAATAACCCAACATACAGTAATATGATTGCAAAGTCCACTCATTATGTGCTTAACGTAATCATAGCTCATAGATCAAAGATGAAAAGGATTTTGTTTCCTATGAATTGTGATTGATAAACTATATAAGGGGAGGCACAAGTTGATGTGGTAGACTTGATATCACATATAGCATACACATGTACACAGAAAATGAGTGAAACCATCCCCATATTTGCCTTTGTTATTTGCAAATTTTTATCCATTTTGGATGATTTGATTTTGGTAGCTGCAGAGGGCTTTACTCTTTTTCACTTCTTTTTTGGCCCTGTACATTTTCCTTGCATTTCCTTCCTACCAAACAAGTAAAATGTCTCCGTCCCCTCCTTTGTTCCTGCTTCCCTTTCCCTCTGACCCATTTTTGCCTCCTACCTAATGGAGCACTAGTCTAGAGGTGGCCGAGGATGCAGGATATCCCATTGAAAAATGAAACCTTGGCCATATAATGGTCCCAAGGATGAGTTAGCTAACTGAACTTAAAAGGCCCAGGGTCAATAACAAACACAACAGTAGGTTCCAGCCTGCAGTGGATGTAGGTTAGCAATACATCAACATTGTTGGGCCTGCAAACTTGGGCTGTTGTCGACTTGTAGCTTCACTGATAAGTGTCGCACCCCAATCTTAGACCACCCGTGTCTCGCGAAGGAGATTGGAGACCCTGAACGTTTTCAAAAACAAAAAACCCTTCGAACACCGACACAGATCCCTCGCACCGGCAGGACATGGATCCTAGTCGCACAAAGGCTTGATTTCCAGCCCGTCTCCTTCGTGAGACGCGGATGGCTCGAAATCGAGGAACGACAATGAGCCAACCATTAATGTGGCAAAGAGTGCTTTATGCACGCATTTTGAGATGAAGTGTGCTCATAGCTCCTCTAGGTTGGCTGAGATGCATATTTTCACTCTCTATGGTCCGGAACATCTTTTACTCACTCTCACCTTCTTTTTTTTAACCAAAATCGAGAACTTTGATAGTCCTATAGACAAGGCTGTGACGCATAGTCATGATGCCAGTGATCATTAAACTTTTTTCTGTCCTTTTCTAACTTTTATTTTTAGAAGCTGTACAAGATATAATCCATGTGAATCCTAGGTAAGAGTAAATTAATACCAGACAGAACATAAGTTCTGATCAATTTTACTCTAAAGTCTTATTCTGTTCGTAAACTGTGTAAGGTTCTCTCTCAAAAAAAAAATAATCTGTAGTTTGCCTGTTAGAAGATTTAAGATCCCGTTCCCATGAGGCCCTTTCACCCCCCAAGGGTATTGCGCACGGAACAGAGTATTCGAATTAAGTAATGCAAGAATATATGTCACTTGAATGTCCCACGATTCTCTCATCATGATGATTAGGAAAAACTCACCATTGTGTGGTTCAATGTTAAATCTGAAGATTGTCCTTAAGCTTGACAAACATTTTTCTTTTTTGCAGAGGGAAAGTTTGTCTTCTTGTGGGCATTTTGCCAAGGACTAGCATGCATAAAAAGATGCACCACAATTATGTCACCTGCTCGCCATGAGTAGAAATGTAAATTTGACCCGAGCCTCCTTGGTGGGCCTAGGCCCCCATATCAAAGCCAGCCTGTTTAAAGCCCAACTCAAAAGCCCAAAACTTGGCCAGCTTGGCCTGGCCCAAGCACAATACCCCTTAGGGCTGTGGGCATGGGCCTAGACTGAGCGGTTGGAAATTGACCTGGTTCTAGCGCAGACCGAGCCAAGCGAACAGAATTTACATGCCTAAACATGAGCCACCACATAACTTAATCCTAAAGTTTTCATAATGAGGCATGGTGAGCATATGCTCTATTGCGAGGCCTTGGAGTGGGGTTGAGCTTGCCACAAAATTTTGTTTTTGTAAGTTTTCTACTAGGAAGCATGGACACTCCGTCGGGGAATTCGTATCCTTATCGGACACCAACACTCTTCAGACACTTGCGGACACATGTTGGACACTCCGTTTTATGTGTCTAATTATTTATTTATTTATTTAATATCGGACACTTCACAGACACGGGTGTCCCATTTTGGACACTTTAGAGACACAACCGGGACTCAACTATAAATTTTAAAACTAATTGTTGGATCGAAGAAGAAGAAGGAAAACAAGTATGCTACTTATATTGGTGGTAAATTTGTTTTGCATGTTCTTTATGGTTTTTATATTAGATGATGATGGATAGTTGATGAAGTGTAATGACATTTTAATATTTTCTATAGTTTATGACTTTATAGTATTATGTATTGATGAAACAACTTTTTTATTATTAATGTATTTGTTTACTTTATCATTTTAATAGAATATAATTAACTAATTGTGAATAATTTGTTACCGATTAAACAGTGAAATATATTATTTTATTTATTTTAATTAATGTTATCTTGTATATGTTTCATTTTCTTTGTAAAATATTTATGTATGACATATAAAAAAAATATATTCTTTTGATGTGTTTTGCCATGTTGTGTCCTGCATATTTTGAAAATTATCGTGTTGGTATGTCCGCTACGTATTGTGTTCAAAACTTGTGTCTGTGCTTCTTACGTTTTCTGCAGTGAAATGCTTGTCATCATTCATTTTAAAACCAAAATCAATAATGTGTCTCAGTGGGATACACTCATGTCGGCAAGCTATGACTTTTAGTTGGCTATATGGCCTAGGTCCCGTCTTATTATTTCTTTCCCATAACTTCAACTCTTGCACACGGAATATAGATCATATGCTGATGATTGCACAGATTCAAAGTAATCATGCATATATGCACACACATCCATCAGATCAGTGAATGAGATTGATGTGAGGTTTAGATTGTGTCACTCAAGGTTCCTCCTCAAACTTTGACATGCAAATGATTACTGCAATGAAGTCATTGAAGCTTCCAATGATCATTGATACTTCTCTTTCCGGTAATATTTCCAAACTCACCAAGAGTGGGTAGCTTACATGTGAGGCTACTGATCTTAATATGTACATTCCATCTGGCAGCACAGAACAAACATGATTCAAGGAATCCTAATTGATTCGCCCAAGGAAAAGGTTAGATATTTTTTGTTTTGTCATTAACCATCATCTAATCATTTGTCATCCATGGTAAGCAAGTTTTGTATTAGCCTTTACTATGGCGCTTTTTTTGTTGATATAGATTGCGTTCTAAATACAAAGGGTTCAATTATTCAGTTATTTTTCCTCCATCTCAGTTTTGTTGAGCTCTATTTAGCTTGGTAGATTGCTTGTGTTTTTGCCATTCCACCATAGAGGCCTATTAGACTACATTGGTTAACAATGTTTTTGGAATAGATTTGCGACTTTGTGAAAAGAGGAGGACAATGAAATAGGATGACACCCTGATCCTTTTGCTGAAACCTGGAATTCTTGTTTCTCTCTGAATATGCTATACCGCATATTAGACATGGGTTCATTTTCCTCTCCTCCTTCATACATAGCTCACAAGTACCTAGATCAACATCTTGTTCAGTGGGTCAGTCTCTGGGCTGATGTAGAACATAAAATGAAATTAGTTACAATTGCTCCAAAAGACTTTCACGGTTGTCAGCACGGGTGGACCCACGAATTTTCTTGAGGGAGGCCAAGGTTGAACTTTTTGAATTTTAGGTGGCTAATACACTTTTTTTTTCTTTCTTTTTTTGTCTTAAATACTCACAAAATGTAGGATATAAACAAACATACACAAAAACTATGGGGCCTAAACACAATTTCAAAAGCTCAGGGTGGCGGGGCCCCTTATCCCATATGTAAGTTCCACCACTTGTTGTCAGGAGGTCAAAAGATCGGAAGGGTATAAACATTATGGTTGGCGGAGCAGCTGGATGTAGGAGTTGGAAGCTCAAATTCATCTCAGAATGATACAATTGCACTTGTTCTATGATGCTATATTACCAATTACATGTTTTTCCTTCTTGTGCTAACTCAATTTGAAAATAAATAGGGGCTTACATACTCATGCACAGAAATGAATTCATAACAGATTGCTTAAGCATAAACAGACTTCTTTTAAGTGGGTCATCTGAATTGGGTTTGTGATTAATCTCTAGCAGTGTTAACGCCAAGCTGTGTATTTTTACCAGTACTTCTCCTATCTCCATTCTCCTTTAGCTAATTTCATGAGCATTTTTTATGTGAGGTGCTATGGCATAAATTGTTTCTTGATGCTTCATGGCAAAAAGCTTTTAGCAACTGTCAAAGAAGGTTTTTTTTTATATATTTATTATAGGTTTCATTTTAATATGAATACAGTGAAGGAACCAAATGAAGAGAAAGAGGGAACTCAAAACTTCTCAAGGACCTAGAAAGTTTGAAATTAATGTTGAACTGCATAGGACTTTCTGTGATGGTGACAAATGATTCTGAGGGAATATCATAAAGGAAAGGTGATGTATTCTAATCTTCCAATGTGATTTGAATGCAACTTTGGGTACAGAGTTACAGACTAAAGTTGGCTTTGTGTTTCAACTACTGTTACCACTCCCTTTGCTTTATTTCCTTTTTGTGGATTCTCTCCACTCACTGCTATTGTCAGAAGAAACACCCTACTACTACCATATTCTTCTTTTTACATTTCATCACCTGAACATGGTTTAACTGACCATACATTAAGTGATCTTGTGATCAATAACCACAGAATGCTGAATTTGTTGTATCTTCATCCTATTTAGAGCAAGGAAATCCAATTGATTATATATATGAAGGAAAAAAGATTTAATCTTTTGGCTATGTGAGTTGTATTTGGACCATATACTATATATTTTGCACTCAATTAGCTATTATTTGATATCATTTTTGCTATGTTGTAGCATAATGGTGCAACTATGGTGTTTGAAAAGAAGGGATGAAATCCAGTTCGGTTTTCACTTCTGATTTATCATAAAAACAAATAAATGAAAGAACTCATATATGCTGTCTTAAGGGTTAAGTTGGTTGTCTTCGACTCTTAAGGCTATATTTGTTTTGCGCGATTAAGCTGTGGAATTGGACTAGTAACTTTTTGTTCAACCTTATTCTGTATTTAATTGTGAAAAATGAGGTTGGGATAACCAATTCGGGTATGATATTTTATTGATATACTTCCCATTAAATAATTACAGGGGGAGGGTGGGATAGGTAATTTAGAGATTCAGAATTGGAGGCAAATAGTCAATTTACCTTTTGCCAACTGTGTAATACTGGTATTTAGTGTCTTGGATTCTTCATTCCCTTACCCCATTTTGCTAAACAAATATGGCTAACAGATTGTTTCTTATCATTTTTTTTCTAAGTAATGATGAATATTATCAGGAATTAAGCCCAAAAAAGAACATTTCAATAACTACCCCCGTTTTAGTCTAAACGCATAGAGGAATTAAGCTAAAAAAAAATTGTATAATCCAATAAGGTTGCTCCATTGTGATTGGGAACTATAGATTCACATGAAAACAGTCTCTCTACAAGTGAAGATAAAGTTGCATAATTTGCATGGACCTATAGCGAAGAGTAACCCTTGTGCACTGAGTTGCATTGTAATTTGCATAAAAAATTCCAAAATTTCACCGTAACTCAAACAAGCACGAAAATCGTTATAACTTTATGGAGTTACCGGGACAAAATTCGGGAAGTTTTGGTAAAATCTGGGGCGATATTACATATCATATTGAAAGACCCAAGCCATTTATATTTTATAGTTGATCTAGTAAGAAGTCTAAAATTGTGATAATATTTTCTAGTTCATGTTTCGGGGTACAATATTTTCTAAGTATCTTAACTTGAAAATTTGGAGGATCGCTTCGAGGACCACGATGTAGGTTAGATTTTTACATCGATGTTTCCAAGTAATAAGGCTTGATTATGAAGAAAATTGTATAAATATTGTCATTGAGCTCGGAATTTCGGCAAAAAAATGGGCATTGTTTGCCTCCTCGAGTTGCTGACACTTTGATTACAAACCCTCGTGAGACTTCGGCTGCCTTCTCTCTCTCTCTCTCTCTCTCTCTCCACTTCCTACTCTTGGCCTGGACCACAATATTCCAAACAGGACCTTGGTTTCTTTTGAAAAATACAGTGAAAGTTATGCAAATTTTCAAAATATTTCAAGCGGGTCTTATACTATTGAAAATCCTTTAACCAAGTTCCCCTAGTCCAAGGCCTTGCCAATACCTACGCTTTTCACCTATCGATGCTACTTATCACTAAGTACAGTTGTAAGTCTTATTTTATATACATTAAGGAAAGTTTTATTTTTGCAAAAAGTTTCACTAAAATAATATGGTAATATCATTTTTAAAATTATGAATAAAAATAATAGGTGTTTTGATTTGAAATGAAAAAGCACAAAAAGTCACGTCATTTTGTGTGAAAATTTTATATGAGAATTTTTTTTGTATAACAGTACTCATATATTTAAGAGTGTTTTAATATTGTTGCCATTTATGAACTCTACTTACTTCTAAGTGTACCTACCTAGCAAGAACAAGGAAAGGCAAAATTAAAAAATAAACAGACATGTGGGAAGCACATTTCTAGTCAAGTTTTGTTGAATGCCCCAAATATTAAATTTGTGATTTGGGTCTGTTGGGTTATGTTCAAGACCTTTGCAGTTGCTCCTAACAAAGAGGTGTACATATGTCCTTTAGCTCTCATTGCCCTTTTTGCTAAGAATGAGATCTCAAGTTTATATTCAATCACATCTCTCCTGGCTTGGTATCATTTACGCAATGCGTGAAATTTACTTGATTTATGTGAATGATGCACACGAGCTCAAAGAAATAGTCGAACGAATATCTGAACACCCTATTGCAAAATAAATAAATAAAAAACAAAAAAACAAAAAAGAATATGCACATATATATATATAGCTATGCTGATCAAATCAAAATATGAAATTGGAAGTCTTAGTTTTTTTTTCTTTCTCTAGTATTAAAGTGGTTTACTGTTCACTTGATCTTGGTCCTGACAGTGAACAAGAAGCATGAAATAAATAATAGGGATGCAAGTTGTGCTTAGCTGTAGGAAGTGTTTTTTTTTTCCTTTTTTTTGTTGTTTTGGAAACAGATTATCAGTCAGAGATTTGCCTGTTACCAAACAACTCATAGAAGACATATACAAGTCCTTGTCTAGTGTAAACCCAAGAAAAACAAAAGGAAAAAAGTCCCACTTCACCATCTGCAAAGTAGTTTGGCACTTTATTCAAATTACCTGCTATCCATGGACAATTTGGTAATCAAGATCCTTTATAAAATCCACTTAAACAAGACACATTATGTCCCTCAACACAAAAATGGCTGGCCCATCTCATCTCAAAACCTTCCACTCCCTCCATGTTTTCTCCATGAAGCCACCTTCTTCTTCTTCAACCTTAAGCTTCATGAAGCTCAAAACCCTAGTCCACACTCTCATCTTCTCACACGTATGCCGAATCGCTCGCGCTCTCTCGAAAGCAAAGTCCATTCTCATTCAAGTTCTCAAGGAGATCCAACTCATTCAATTCATTGTACCCCTAAAGAAGAACAAGAACAAGAACAAACTCTTCTTTGGTTCATTTAGACTACACTACAATTGGTGCTCTTCTCATGTAGTCCCCGTGCCATCGCCTGTCCTAGACGGGTTTCCCACGAGCCACGTGTACTACGATTCCACGTGGAATTCTGTCATTTCTACGGAGGGTGATGACGTGGCGGAGTCACAGCTCTCCGGGTACCTCCATTGGCTTGAAGAGAAGGTTCAAGAGACTTCTGCTGCTGATCATATCAATGAGATTGATAAGCTAGCAGACATGTTCATTGAGAACTGCCATGAGAAGTTTAGATTGGAGAAACAAGAGTCCTATAGGAGATTCCAAGAGATGATGGCTAGAAGTGTATGAGGGTCTGTTTTTCTTTTTCTTTTTCTTTCTTGTTGTCTATGTTACATTGGTGGGGGTGGGAATGATATTAGGTTGATTTGATGGGTTGGGCATTTCTTTTAGCTCTTCCTTCTCTCTTACTTTCTCTTGATGGGGTTCAGTTGCAGAATTGTACATGATGGGTTGTTATTTGTGCAATTCTTCTTTTTGAAATGGTAATATGTGCATCTTGCAAGGTTATATTCAGCTTCGAGTAATACAATACAATTAAAAATTTATACAAAATTTATTTTCAGAATAATGTGGTTGACTAAAAATCATTTAATTTAAAATAAAACACCTATTAAATAGTTTTTAATTATAAAAATGCTATTATAACATCATTCTGTACAACTTTTTCTGAAAAATTAGAATTTTTCTTGACCTTCTGGTGCCCCTGAAGCTATATAAAACCCTTTTAAGCTTTGACTTGTAATTCCAGCACTAATGCCATTTTCCATGGTATACTAACTCATACAGATAACTGCAAGAAGTCTTTGGTCTATGACTTCTAATTTCATTGAAGTTAACTGCACGCAGAATCATCTTCACAAACTAGCATGCCATTCTAAAATTTCAAAGCAACATCATACTTTTAAGAGTTTCAACAATACCAAAATCATCATCATCATCAATATTCATGCAGAAAAAGATACCTCTTTATGCTGCAGCTGCTGTATGCATCCCATGATATGTGAAACTCATCATATATATAGGCTAAATCTTTTGTACTTGGTCAAGTAGGACTTCTTAGTTGTCTAGTTATCTAATCATATTGGGTTTCTGTGTGACATGGAAAACATAGGAGAAACTTTAAAGACTCCTGTATTAATCATGATTGCTTGGTTTTTGAAATTTGAACTAGTTTATCATGTAGATTGCTAGTGTCTTTTAGTGTATTGTCACTTTATGCTTGTTGAGTATTGATTTTGCTCAGCAAAAAAAAGAAAAAGAAAAGAGAGAGTCATGTTTGAGTTAAATCAATTTGGCTAAGTGTGGACTGGGGACAACCCACCTCTTTTTTGGGGGATTTGGTGCATCTTCTGGATCTTTCTGTTCCTGAAGTTTGGACTAGGTTTTGGAGGTTTTGCACTCTCTCTCTCTCCATAGGCTACTAGTAGTATGGGCCCCAATTTGATGCCTTTTTTAATTTTTCAATGTGAAAGGTACTTGGCATCTTATTTTTGTGCTAACAAAGATTAATAAGAAATGACTGAGATAGCATTAAGTATATCCTTAAACGGCGCCAAATTGACCTTACGAGCATGAATGTCATCACTGTTTTTTTTTTTTTGGGTAACTAATATCATCAGTATCACTAGATTTTGACCAGCTTATCATGAACAATTTATACGGCTCAGTTACTAAATTTTTACAGTGAAGTCGAAGAAATAATTGTATTTGAATCTGTAATTAAGTTCCACAAGGCCAGTTTGAGTCCCTATCCAAAGTGTTTTGGTGTAGAACCAGTCAAAGGTAGTTCACGCACTTGATTTTACCCAGCATCAAATTGTAATTCATGATGTGGATGATGATCAAAAAGCCCTATTCAAGAGTAAATAACAATAAAACAAAAAAAAAAAAAAGGATATAGAATACAGAGAGATGAATCAACCTACCTTGGATTGTTGCCAAGTGTTGAAGAACTCTTTCTATGGGGGGAAAATTACATAACACCTACTCCTAAGGCCATGAAAGGCAATTAGAAAATATGAATTTTATTAATCAAGTGTTCAATAACTGCCCCAACACCTACTTTTTACATAGGCATATTGTATCCACGAACAGATATAAGAGATAACAATAACTGCCCTCATAACCATATTTTTCATATTGTGAGCAATCATCAGGCTCCCACAACACTAAAGGTTCGTAAAGTAATTTCCGTTAACTACCAACTCATTCATTCCCCAAACAAAATTTACATAGTTCGTAGTAGACCGCGGCTCTGCACAAAATTAAGAAAATAATTGATCAAAAACTTAAACATCCAATATTAAAAGAAAAAAATAAATTATTCTTTCTTGAAATGCCACTTATCATTAACCGAAGTCTTCTAAACAAGCTGACACATCATCTAAGATTTGTCCAGGATGTGCATTTCCAAGTCTTCAAGACTAGTCATGTCAATGTTCCACAGAGCTCTCATGTCCTGTTGAATAAAGAATCTAATTTTTTGATGCAAACAATGCCCTTCTTGAATATGAAATAGATGAAGTATTTGAAGAGTTATACGAACCTTAATCAAAATAACTTTTAATATAACAAACACATGCCATTATTAATTGGCCACATAATGCTAATAAGATCTCGCCTCTTATATTGTGATCCCCATGTCGTTAACCCTATTTTCAGAAGGGCATGGGGGCGGACGGAGTGTCCCTAAATTTTTTAAATTTCACTAACATACCGTATATTTTAGGCCTTCACTAACGTACTGTACGTATACCTTAGCCACCACTAGGTCTAATCCAATGTGGGATTGGATGGACAGTGGTAGATCAAACATTTAATTGGCCACTGCATAATATATTACATTCACATATCAGCATGTCACTCTTTTTTTTTTCTTTCTGTGTGGACCCAAATCCTGGGGTCTTATTCATGTTAGTTTTATATTTCAAGGTTCTTAAACCGAGCACATGACTGTTTTAGTTACAGACTTAACAGTATTAATATTTGCAATTGTTTGGCACCTCCCCAATAGACCAATAACATGGGCTGACAATTATATTAAAGGCACGTGCTCATGACTTCATGCTTGACAAGCAACACATGTCACTAGTGCCTTCTAAATAGTCTATATGGCTTAGATCGAAGACAAAGAAAATATAGAAAACTAAAGAAGAAAAAGAAGAATGCACACCATGAACCTGCACAAGTCTAGGGATGCCTGCACAAGTCTAGGATGTCAATACAAATCCTCTCCATTTTTGTTCTTCTTCATTTTTGTTCTTTCTCTCACAATGTCTTTTTCTGTTATATGAGTCTTGAGATGAGTTCGGTAGTTACGTTCAGGACCCACCTAATAAGAAAATTTATTCCATTGTGAAAAGAAGAGCAAGAATACTGTAAGTTATATTCTAAAAACACTAGATAATTTTTTCTTATAAAGGTTGTTGGAAGAATCCATCTCATGTGTTATCACAATACTACTACAAAATTAACTATCACAAATGAAAAATCTTGCTTTTTTGGACCACTTTTACAATCCCCATGTATGTTTTTCCTAAAATGATCGGCTATGTTTATGACTACTATTATACGAAACTCAACCAAAAGTTGTTTTGTTAGCCACTCCATTGAAACTACCTTTTGATGTGATTCACATATCTAAAGTGGGTGCAGAAGAGTAACAAAAATCGTGGAATAGAATGGTTGTTGGAGTAAGTAGATGGCTCCTATTCCAAAAGACAGTACGGGTATTTTGGAAAATTTTCTCCATCTATTTGAATTCAGGGTTTTAATATAAATATGCTATTGTATCTGATTCAATAAAGTGGCGGGCATAGCTAATAGTAAATATTTATACTATTTACGTATAATACTTGTACATATGTATAAATAAAAAAATTTCCACTTGCCATCCAAATCTAAAACTTATTGGAGAAACCTAATGAAAAATACGCTTTTTTTTTTTAGTTGGACAGTATATTATACGTATCAAACGTTTTACATATTATACTTTTGAAAAAGTCTCGATTAAAAATTAGATATAATTAATATAATTTTAGCATATTATTAATTCCATACATAGTATATAATTATAATAGCATAATGATTGACATTTAGCTTATATGACTTTATCAATTATAGAAAAAACTTGTATAACTCATAATTTATGTATCTTTACTAGTATATCATGTTATATGTAATCGTGATATTTTCTAATACTTGGTATACTTGTGAACTTATTTTTCTATAACTTCTTATTAATACTCAAATATTAAATTAAAAATTAAAATTAATGAATTAATTTATTCTTATATCAAGTATTGAAATAATAAAATAAAAAAATAAAATTTATTTATCTATCATTTTAATTTAGCTATTTGTTAATAATATGTTTTTAAAATTTGATATATTTGAGACAAAAATAATACCTACTAGGCTACTACTATATATAAGAAGAAATTACTTATAAATGCAACTATATTTTTTGTCCCGACTTTTTAGCAAATGTTCATATAATACCGGAATAATTACATATTCGTATTTTTGACATTCTCATGTTTTTGTGCCAAATTTTATTATCGTATCTTTTAAAAAAAAAATCGTATTAAATCCATATGTATTACATACCGCTCTTTTACCGTCCCATATTTTACTAGCTATGATGGCGGGCTAACGGCCATACTTGTGGATGTTAGCACATTGCAGAAATACATAAAATATTGACCCCATTTGGTAATACTGTCAGTTTTCATTTTTTATTGTGTGTTTTTTATGGTCTAGTGATGCATATTTATAGGTTACCGTTATGCCAATAGTACTAGACCAATATTTTGTTAACAGAGAACACACCCATTTTAGTGTTTTTAGTTTTTTTTTCTAAATTTTGTAAGCAGCTAAAAAAAAGTTTAAACAAACGCTATTTTTTGTATTTTTTTATTTTCTATTTTATTGTTGATTGCACTACATCATTCCTGTTTCTTTACAATGTTTTTGAAAAGCATCATTTCTGTTTCTACACAACAATGGTTTTAAAAATTCATAAATTTTGACATTTTTTTAGCAATGTCATAAAACTACCCTAATGAAATAAACCTATTAAATCCTATCATTTAGCTACTTAATATTTATATAACTTCCAATTCTTAAATATCTACACCATCCCCTAACCCAAATAAATATCTCCACTAACCGCCAACACCCAATCCCCTCATCTCACCCATCCTGTTCTCTTAATCCTTCATGTTTTTGACCAAGATTATAAAAAAAAAAAACGGTCAAGTGGTTTTTTCTGATTATTATTACTAATGGAGGAGTCTAATAGTTTTCTCTAATTGCAAATTATTTCTAACAATGGGAATCTAGGTTCTCTCGCCATCTCCCTCTCAATTTAACCATATGAAGAGGCGTGTCATACTCTCTATCCATTTTATATAAGATAAGAGGCCAATGAAATAGATATTAATTAAGTGTTAGAAGAAATTCACACTTACACAATACTCTACTATTTATATACATAATTATTAGCAGGATATGAATATTATAATTTTCAAATTTCTATATTTTACTTTCGTAACAGTTTGTTGGAATTTACAAGAATTTTCTTTCAAATAATCAATTTTTTTCTTTTAAGGTTATATGTTTATCAAAAAAGTTTTAAAATTTTTCAGTGTGAAAGCTACATGATATCTAATCTTTTGTGTTAACAAAGTTTATTAAGAAATTAATTACTTGGAAAGCATTAAGTAGGCTTGAACAGTAAATTAATCTTACAACCATGAATGTCATCACTATTCTAGTTTTGTTTTTGGTAACTAATTATATCAACACTGTCACTAGAATATCACCACTTTTTTTTATTTTTTTTGGTAACTAATATCATCACTATCAGTAGATTTGACCAGTTTATCATGAATCAGCTATATAGCTCAGTTTTACAAAAATGTTTACAGGGAAGTAAAATATATAAATAATTGCATATATTAAAAATTTGAACCACAAGGTCAGACTGTAAAAACAAAGCAGTTTGAGTCCCTATCCAAAGTGTTTTGGTGTAGAACCAGTCAAAGGTGGTTCATATATATATATATATATAGCAAGCAATATTTGGCACAATATTTCTTCAGTTCATGAGCCGTAACGTTCATGACAAGTTTAAGTTAGTAATTTAAAAGTTTATACCGTCACAAACTAGAGCGCTCTTTGAAAGCTTCAACCAGCCGGAAAGTAAATCTCGATGAATCTTCCTAGTAAAGGGAGCACATGCTCATGACATGAGCTTAAGATTGATGATATAACGCGTATTGACGTATATTAACAAAGACTCCTCAAAAATATTCTTACACCGATCCTTAGGGTTGATGACGTGTAACGTATTGACGTATATAAACAAAGATTTACTCAGAAAATAATAACAATGGTATCATTTTTGCTTGCAATGGTCTTGCATGATTACCTTTCATTGATTATGGCTTTGGGGCAAAAGGTCGTGGATAATTGCCTTTCATTGACTGTAGCTTTACGACAAAATTATGATCTTTTTGCCTAGAACATATCTAAAATTAATGTATAAAGAGACCAACACAGCTATGTCAACTTAAATTATATAATCCCACATTTCCACAACTTACAATAATATGAGGATTCCTAACCATCTGCAATTATATTTCTCTATTGTCTTTGAAAAGTACAACATGTTACAATTGGCAATGGATGTTGGAATAGAGGGCATTTCGCAGAAAACATGTACTAATCATCCTCTTCTTTCCCCATCATTCGTTTATGTATTTGCACACGTACATATATATATATATATATATATATAGAGAGAGAGAGAGAGAGAGAGAGAGAGGCCTTCTCTAGTCACATCCAAGACCAGAAAACATGTAGCAGAGTTGTTCTTTCTGTGAAAAAAGAGGTTGTTGAGGCATGAATGAATCTTTCTTTTTATCTCTATGCAAGTTTCTTTATTCGAAACTTCTTTTGCTGCTTTTGTGTGTGTGTGTGTGTGTGTGTGTGTGTGTGTGAGAGAGAGAGAGAGAGAGAGAGAGAGAGAGAGAGAGAGAGCTTTAGCAGAGTCATATTTGGTTCCTTTTGTCTCCTTGTCTTTGATTTTGTTTACTGGCCTAGTGGCCTTACACAAAAGGGACTGTCTGCGAAGTTTCTTGGGGTTTTGTTTGTATTTAGGATAAGTTTTTGAAGAGAAGCTCTTGTACAGTACACATCAATGCAGATGTGGGTGGTTCTTGGGCCTGTGAAACACTGACTTTAAACATTAGACTAGGGCAATATTAAAGCTATCAAAATTTGACATAAAAAACAAAATCGAAAAATCACAACTTAATTAATGTAAATGGTGGCAGTATGAGACTTTTTTTTAGTAGTTGTTGTGATATACCTTTCTAATGCATCAAACTAAGCCCTATGCAATAAAAGAGTTTAGCATATTGTGTCAACTTGATCACGGAGTAACCTAAGATTTGACAAGCGTGAAAAATATAAGGGTATGTAATCCCACTCTGAATTTTGCAAAACGCAAGACTTACAGTTATTCTTACACCAAATCCCCCCCCCCCCCCCCCCCCCCCCCCCCCCCCCCCCCCCCCCCCCCCCCCCCCCCCCCCCCCCCCCCCCCCCCCCCTTTTTTTCTCCTTTTTAATAAGGTTTACACACGTACCAAAGCACACAACTTCACAGTTGGACCTAAGATAATATTCCCAAACCCTAACAATTAGGGATGGCAATGGGACAAATTTGGATCGAAGACCCCTACTCTATCGCTACCCCGCTACGGTGACTACTCTCCCACACTTATTCTGCCCCGCTTAACCCTCCCCCACCCTTGCCTTGTCCCATCCCAGCTCCTTTATGTTTTTAATTTTTTCAAAAACATAATGGGCAAAGCAAAGGTCAAAATCACAAATAAGAAAAAAAAATTACTATCTTTGTATTCCAATATATGCATATATAAAATGTAAGTATATATGTATAAATGGGATGGGCTCGGGATGAGTGGGTTATTGCATGTTATTTTTAAACTTGATTCTATCCTGATTAGTATCATCTCATACCCGTCCAAATAAGAGCACGGCAGGACATAAGATGTCGAGCTATTCTGTCATCCCTACAACCAAGTCCTCTGCATGTGATTTTTGTATGTACAGTACAACAAAGTAATGGCCCAATCCTAGACATCTTTGTTTGGTCTAGCATACCAAGAGGGCCCACTTACTAGAAAATTTGCCTCCAATTAGGAAAGAAGAGAGCCAACACAACCTATCCATTAATGGGCCCTTTAATGCTGAATAGACCTGCTATTTTTGTGGGCCTGGTTTCTTTTAGCATTTGCACATGCTTTTGTACTAATAAGCTTAATGGCCCCAAGGGTTGAATTGAATGCCCATTTAACAAAAGCCATGGCAAGTTGGTAACCCCACCATGCAGCATCCTTTGCTGGCCTTGATTTTTTTTTCTTTTCTTTTTATTTGTGGGATTTTCCTTCTTTGTTTTCTAAACAAACAGACTAGGATATATATTAAAGGTTTACATAATTCACAAAGTTTGGAAATATGAAAACTCCCCTAGCTAAACAGTAACTCCCTCTGTCTAGCTCTAAACTACTCAACAAAAAGGGAGGAGTTTTATCAAAAACATTATATAAAAATGGGGTAGCCGCAGCTCCCTTAGCCAAAATGTCCGCCACCCGATTAGCTTCGCAACAGACAAAGTGGACTTGTAAAAACTTGAATTTAATGCTAACGAGGAGACCGTCCTGTAGCAGCAACTGATGTCACCGGTTTTCCACTTGTTTCCTCAAAAAAAGCATGAAGTACCAAAGCCAAATCAGTCTCAACAATAAGATGATCAGAGCCAGACTAATCCCTTCTCGAACATTCCAAAAGTCTGCCAAAACATTGGATGTAATACCAATATTTATAGCAAAGGCCCAGAACAGGTTCCCATCAAAATCACGTAAAACCCCCTTATGCCGGACTGTCCGGGATTGTTAGATGAAGCACCATCAACATTAAGCTTTGAAAACCTGGTGGGGGAGGGAGCCAAGATATGAATATGACAAAGGTTTTCTTAGTCGAGCTGGCTGGACGAAACTTGGGGGGTTCAATATACTTCAATGAATCTACAATGAGTTTACGAGTTTGATGCTGAAAACTGATAGGATTTATGGGATTAAACTGAAATAAAAGATTATTCCAAACTCTCCAAAGCATCCACAGCTTCACTGGAATGCTATATAAGGGAAACACAAAATGAATATTTGTGGAAAGATTGCGAAAAAATATGGGAATGGGAGTTCGAAGATGATCTTGCAAGAAATTTTCCCAGTCACTTCTAAGGCACCTGAGTTAAGGACAAGAAAAAATAATATGCTTAGTGGTTTCAGAAGTTTGGGAACAAAAAGGGCAATTTTCAGAAGAGATAATATGTCTTTGAGCCAATAAATCTGCAGTAGGTAGCCTATTATGAGCCACCAACCAAAGGAAGAACTTGATTCTGGGAAGGACAGGAAGCTTCCAAATGTAATGCCAAGGTAGCACAGACTGAGGAAGATGATACATGGAGAAGCACAGCCAATCATAGGTTGATTTAGAAGAAAATTGACCATTCGGAGAAAACTTCCACAAAGCACTGTCACGATTGGCAGTCATAGGCAAAGGGACTCCTCGAATGAGATCTACTAATTTTGGAGGAAGAATCCCTAAAAGAATATTGATATGCCACTGTTCATTGTTTGGGTCAAAAAATTCAGCCACCTTAGAATTCCTCATTGGAAGGTCGACACGATCCGAAACACATATCTTGAATAGAATCATTGCCTACCCAGTGTGATCTCCAGAGATCAATAGAAAAACCATCACCAATCTGTCACTTTATGCCTTTTTCTTCAAAGATGAAATGATTAAAAATAGAGTAATGTTACACGTAAATCCTTCTCTCATTTACTTTCTTATCTATCAGACACAATACACGTGAAATTTACATTAATAAATACATGTAAAACACATTTACTTATATTTGGTGAGCAAAAAAGTAAGTAAAAAAAAGGATTTATGTAAAGTATTTCTCTTAAGAGTTAGGCAGATTACACTAAAGCACATGATCCTGACGAAATATGTGGATTTCATCACTTTGTTGTTGTCATTGATGCCTTGAAGCTGGCCCTTATGCTTCTGGTGTCACTGCTTAATATTGTCGAAGAATATGAGGCTGTTTGTGGTTAGCATGACGCTGCTGAATTGTTATTGCAGTTGCTGCTGTAGTATTTTGATACTTTGTTTTGTTGTCCCCATCACCTTTCCTGGGATGGTTCTTTAATGTCACGACCGATTGCTTGTTATTTGATTTAAAAGTTTAATCTATTAAGTGGTGTTGTTTATCTCTTTTATATGGTTCAAGACATCCCTCCTCTTATTCAATGTGGGATCGTGACATACTGCTCCAACCAAATAAGCGACGCCCTCGTATTGATTAAGAGTTAAGCTACTCTGATACTACTTGTCACGGGTTGGGCGTTTGCCATCCGATCCAAAAGTTTAAGTCATTAGACGGTACTGTCTACTCTTTTATATAGCTCAAGACCTCCCTCCTCATATCAGATGTGGTGATTGTGGCACGAGCCATATTTGTACACCTGGCATATACCCCTGGTATATTTCTATGATAGCTCTAAAGGTGATCTTACTTATGTGTATCTCTTATTAAGTCAGTACTTAACCTAAAAATTTAAGCTATTAAATAAGCGTCCCAACAATGCATATGAAGTTTGCTAACATTCTTCTCAGGACCGAATCTAGGCCTAGGTGAGCAAAGCGCTCATCTTATGTCCCCAATTTTTTAAACTTTATATGTTATAGTATAGGTCTTGAGTAATTTTTTTATTTTTTCTTTTACAAAAGGACCCCGTTTTGGATGAAATTTCTTGTCAGAAAGAAGAAAAAAAATGCTACAAAATCAACTTCACTGGTAAAATCTAAGAGGAAAAAAATACTACTTTAACCAATAAATAAATTGAAGGCTTCAAATTTTTTTCAAACCTTAGATGGTATAACTAAGGCCCTTTATAGATTCTACGATTTTTTTCCCTAAAAAAAGGTTCTAATCCGAATGAGAAAAAAAGTCCTGTACAAAGTAATCTTCAAATCAACCACAAATAGTTGACTTATATAAAAAAAAAAAAAAAATAAAAAAACTGGTTTAACCCAAGAAAGTGAATTTTACAAAAAAGTTTGAAGGCCTAAAGTTTTTAAATTTTATATGCTATAATTAAAGTCCTATATAATTTCGATATTTATTCTTTTTAAAACAAGATATCTTCCAAATTAAAAAAAAAAAGCCCGTTAAAAGAAGACCCACAATTAGTATACTAGTGAATTTCAGGAAAAAAAACACTAATTTTATCAAAAAAAATTATTATAAACTAAAAATGATAAAAAGCTTCATTTAAAAGTGTTTGGCTTAAGCCTTAACTTATCTTGAACCGACCCTAATCTTTTCTCACGTACAACCAAGCCTTGCACTTGGAGATGTAACATATAAAAATAAGGCGAAACATAATGCAATCAGAGAATAAATTAAGAGACTTGAACCAAAGACCTCTTTTTAACTCGAGTTTTGATACTATATTAAGTCATAACTTCAACCAAAAACTTAAGTGGTTAATTAAGTAAGACCCCAAATCTATGTGTACCAAGCTCTCCAACATATATAATCGGTGAATAGCGCGTTTTTGCACCCGATTGTTCAAATATAAAATATGGGTAACCTTTTTTTCCCCCTTGGAGGCAACATTGTACCTAAAAGAAACTAGCCAACTAAGCAACAATCCAACCAGGATACTAGGCAACCTTGATCTTTTTCCTCTTGTCTGAGCATCTGACATGAGACTATGGCATTATTCTCACCCTATCATCTTGCTCATCACAAAATTAAGAAGAATCCAATAGCATCACATGCAGCGCGTTTTTTGTACCTGATCATGATTGTTCGAATATTGAATCTTGGAAACCTTTTTGCCCTTTGGAGTCAACATTGTAGCTAAATGTTAAGCTAGTTTAGTTGAGTAATAATCCAACCAAGATCATACTAGGCAACCTTCATCTTTTTCCTCTTGTCTGAGCATCTGACTTCAGCTCCCCTTTTTTTCTATTAATATGTCACATGCCGCAGTAGTTGATCTTGAGCTCCACAAACAAATCATTAGCCCCTTGTTGGCATCTGACAGATTTGTAAGCCAAGAAATTTAGAAACATCAGACTTTATAATAACATATATAGTTCATGTGGCTGATAGTAACTTACTTCACCAAGAAATCCACAGTTGGATTTGTTGACTGCACCATTCCACGAAGTATCATTACCAATTGAATCTGATCTTTTGAATTGTTGGCTCCCATGGAAGATGAGGTTACTGAGAGTCCAGACCTAAAACAGAACAAAAAAATGCTTGCATGGAATCTGTCCAGTTTTTCCTATTAATGAAATTTCTGAAACTTCAATCTGTTTTCTCGGAATATTTCCCGAAGAAATGTTTGGAGATGGAAGAAGAAGAAGAAGAAGAAGAAGAAGAAGAAGATGAAAAGTTTCCGGCTCAATAGATAGGCAGTCCAAGGGCCAAGGTTTTCTTAAGAAAGTTTTTGTGGAAATCAATATTTATTTATTTTTCATCAGGAGCTTTCTTTTTCATAGACTATATTCATTGGGAGCTTCCAATTGAGATGTTGTATCAAATTAGTCAATAATCTACCAATCTTATTGAGCATAAGATAACCACAATAGCAACTATCTAGCTAGTTCTACTTTTTTGTACACCATTTTTTGATACCAGAAGATTAGAGATCAACTAACTCCTATAAAACTAACTCTTATAAAAAGAAAAAAACAGAAGCAAAAACAGATTGAAACAAAATTAAGACCGAAGAAAGAATTCTCCTTAATTTCCTTGTTGACATTCGTGGAAATATGCAGCTACTTGTTTTCAAGGGCGGAGCCAATATTTTGATTTGCCCCGAACTATGCATAAAACACTTTCAACCAATAAATATATATATTTGATAAGTGAATCAGCAGCTATGTATACACTAATACACATACACAACCTGAAAATATAAAGAACATAAAATAGTAGTACACACTGCACAATCTGTCATAGTGTCATGGAATCCTCCTTAAACTATTCATCAAGGATTTGTATTTTCATAATAAGCTTTAAATTGGGAATAAATTAAATTATGCCCTAAATTTTGTATTTTGATGAAGTTAAGTACTTGAGTTGGACTATCCCGGTTTGACAAACTCGCGAACGGTTTAGCAATTCAACAATTAAACCAAATAAACAGTTTATTTTAATTTTTATTGAATTTAAGAATTAAGGTGAAGGTGGACTGTATTAAGTAATTGGATTAAATAAAAGATGTTGGACTGAGCAGTATAAAAGGGTCAACTGGACAATATTAAGGTGAGTTAAACTAGAATATTAAAAAAATTTAATTATTAAAAATGAGTGTTGAGCTAAGTTTAGCCGAGGCGAGCCTCTAACGTAGCTCCGCCCTTGCTTGTTTTGCAAAGGATTTGGAATGCTCGGTGGCAGCTTCCTCGGGCTTTCATCCACAGCTTTCTTGCTCATCATTAAATTAAGAATATGGGAACCTTTTTTTTCTCCTTTGGAGGCAACATTGTATTCTAAAAGCCAGTTATGAAACAATCCAACCACGATACTATGCAAACTTTAATCTTTTTCCTCTTGTCTGAGCATATGACATGCCCTATTTTTTTTTCTTTTTTTTTTTAATCTGTTTGCCACATGACACAATTGATCTTGAGCTCCAAAAACAAATCATTTGCCCCTAATTAATTCACCAAGTCACAGTTGGATTGTTGATTTGCCCCATTTTCATTAGTATTACCAAATGGTTGACTCCAATGGAGAGTGGAAATTTAGCTTAGTGAGATTCCCAGACCAAAAACAGCACAAAAAATGCTTTGATGATAGTGCATCTCTTGATCTGTCTAGTTTTTCCTATTAATTACTTTTCTCCAACTTATAATTCCATCTGTTTTCTCAGAAATATTTTCAGAAAAAATGTTTCAAGAGGGAAGAACATGCAAGAAGACGGAGAAGAAGAATAACAAAAGTTGGAGGCTAAATAGATAGGTAGCCAAAGGGCCTTCGACAAAATTTTCCCATACTAGTCTAACTTTGAGTTAAGATGAAAGTGTTAAGTTATCACTTGACCTAAAATCTTTAACTATTAAGAAATGACTCCTATAATGCATATCAAGCTCTACAACAAAATGAAATTCTTAAGAAGAAAAAAGTCTTATCAATAAAATTTGAGTAGAAATTACGGAGAATGTTTTCCTTTTTTGTTGCGAGCTTCTTTTCAACTATTAGTAGTTCTCTGTTTGGTTACCATAAGTGAGGGAAAGAAGAAAGCTGAAATCCCCGACATCAAGGACTATGTCTCCAAACGCAACCTGTATATATATGTTTTGGATGATGACCAGTTCCTTCTCAGCAAGAAACAAAGTACAGACTGATGAGAAACCAAAAAATGAAAAAATCAAATTGACAAATTTTAGCTGAAGAGCAAGAAAATAAGGTTTCTAGCATTTGTTAGACCTTTCGACATTATTTGTTAGGATCACAGTGATGAATAATCAACCAGTCTTGTTAAGCCTACGATAACCGTAATATCAATTATCTAATTCTACTTTTTATTTAAACCATTTCTTGATACATCCTTCTTATATCATATACTACATCATAAAGCCAAACAACAGACACATAAAAAAAAAAAAAAAAAAAAACAAAATAAAGACTAGAGATCAATTAATTCCTAGAAAATGGAAAAACAGAAGCGAAAACAGAGTGAAACAGAATTAAGACCAAAGAAAGAATTCTTCGTTCCCTGTTGACAACCGTGGAAATAAGACTTGCAGCTACTTGTTTTGCGAAGGATTTGAAACGCTTGGTGGCACCTTCCTCAGGCTTTCATCCACAGCTTTCTTGGGCTCTTTTGTGGCTCCACTCAACTTGTGTAGATTCACAGACATAGAATTCACAGAAGATAACAGTTTCCCTGATTGGTTTCTCTCTCTAGGAAGACTCATCTTTTCATATTGGAAATAAAGTGAAGAGCACATGAGGATATGGACTAGAATCAAGGCAAAGAGAGCTGCCAAAGTTCTGCAACTGATCTTCATGAGGTTAATTCTGAGAGAGAGAGAGAGAGAGAGAGAGGGAGGGAGAGAACCAAACATAAATTCTGAAATGATGGGAGACAGGAAGAGTTGGAACAGGTTATATGGGCAGCATGCATGCTTCCCTACTACTACACATGGTTTGTCCTAACTCTTGTGATAAAAATATGTGAATATATATATATATATATATAATTCACTATACAAAACCATGATTTTCTTTTGGAGTACTTTTTCTTTCCTCTTCTTTCAAGGATGGCATAAATGTCTGTCCTGAGATTTCTAGAATTTAGACAACTTTGTGTATAACTAGATTGATTTACTTTTAACTCATTTCTGCTTCAAATCTTCATTTTTTTGTGAGAGTAGAAAGGAAAAAAATTATTTTAATCTGGTTAAATTTTCAGTAAGCTCAGCCAATTAAGTATAAGAAAAACATATCTAATAATTTCAGATGAGGCTGTGGTGAGAGAAGTTAATTTTTGTGCTCATGTTACTAGCACTGCAATGGTGAATGCAGTTAATTAGTTCTAATACCAATAAGCATATATATATATGCACAGAGAGAGAGAGAGAGAGAGAGTGAGAGTTATGTGCCACAAACATGCCTTAACTATGTTCAACATATTATAAGTCAAGTTTTTTAACTTTGTTTTTTTGTCAGCTTTCAAATCCAGTCATCAGCATCTTCAATTCCCACCTTCAAATCCTCCACTGTCCTGCCAAAACTAGCAATAATCTTATAGGATTAACATTCAAGCGGCGATTATAGTTAAATTTTTAATACTAATTGAGAACAAATATAAACTAATTTTTCCATATACTGATCATGTGATGCTGAATTGACTATTACTGTTTCCCGACTAGCTAATTCTATGCTATACTCAAAACACGATTAAACTACGAAATTCATGTGATTAGGCACGTGAATCCAATCAATCTCCTTCATAGCCTTCTTAATACCTTAGTCCAATGCTTAATTCTCTTGTCATTGTATACTCTTAGCTGACTTTGTCAGCTATGCAATACCTTCTGTTTAATTTCACTATACGTTCTTGAGTGGATTGTTTTCTGAAGGATCTTCTTGTTTAATTTCCTCAGATTCACAGATGGGTTGAATATGTGGTTGGTGAAATTCAACAACTTGCAGGCTTTCTATTGTGGAACTTGCTTGACCATGCATACCCATCATCTTGGTGAAAAATACTGAAATCAATACCTCATTAGACATATGAGGCTTCCTCTATTTATCCATCTGACTCTCTCGATTCGTGATTTGGAGCATTTTTACACTACATGTTCTTGTTATTGCCATTTTTATTTACTTATATATATATATATATATATATATATATACATATACATATATATATATATATATATGTACAAAAACAAATCTAGACTCCCATATTGTTCCATTAATCATTAATTCACCTTTTTCCCGAGTTTATGTTCCTTACCAAATACCATTTTCTGCGAGAAAATATAGCTACAACTGTTATACTATGTCAACTAGTTGATATTGTACTATAAACTAATGAAACAAAACTATATATGCATGTTAATTTCCAATGTTACATTAATTGGTATTGAGAGAATGTCAAAATTATCAGCACGTTGACGTATCTTGACTTATGACCAATGTAACAATAGGTTAATTTTATTGGCCTATTATACCAAATCAGCAAAATAACATGATAAAATGGCTTCGTTGTATTTTAACGTCATCTAATTCAATTAATAAACAACCCCCAAATGACAAATCCTAGCTATGACTAAATTTGGTCACTACTACTCTTTTTCTGTTTTGTTGACATGATCATTAACATTTTTTTTTTGTGGCATCCAAACTGTTTACCTGCATGAAATGGATGTTTTAAAGTTATGGTAATTGATATTAATATTTCAATTCTCTATGTAGAAATCAAGCTTTGTGTTTAATTGCCAAAGTCCAAAAAATAAGAAATTGTTCGTTAAACAATCAACATTAAATTAGTAGTACATTGTAAATAACTTAATGATACATTTGATTTATTGATCTTTCATGCATAGATCTTTTTCCCTTTTCTGGAGACAAGCCAGACTCTCTTTTTGGTATTTCAAAAAAAAAAAAAAAACCTCTACCTTTTTCTATTTTTTTCTTATCATGGTTGAAATGTTATTTTGTCTAAAATAAAAATAAAAATAACAAATGAGAGAAATCAAAGAGTCAAATACGAGATTACATAAAAGAAAAGAGAAAAAGAATATAATACAATAGGCAAAAAGAAAATGAAGGGAAAAATGAACAAAAACAACAAATTTATATCTACATCTATGCACAAAAGAAAGACATTCTTGTTGTGGTTGCGACAAGTAATTCATTATGAGTATCAAAGTTTAGTT
This sequence comes from Euryodendron excelsum, assembly GCA_033060915.1. Taxonomy (NCBI): domain Eukaryota; kingdom Viridiplantae; phylum Streptophyta; class Magnoliopsida; order Ericales; family Pentaphylacaceae; genus Euryodendron; species Euryodendron excelsum. The sequence goes on along the minus strand of CM065392.1, from coordinate 3,257,667 downwards.
AAAATATTTTCTTTTAATAATCAAATTTTCAGTTCTCTTTGGTTCAATGTTTTTATTTTTTTAATTATGGTTTAAATTATTTATTTAGTTTCTTGTATTTTATTGTATTTGTATTTCAAAAAGTAAGAAATTCTTCGATTTTTATGAATAATTATTGTCGGCGTAAAATTTATGCCATTATACATTACATTTATTAAATTCTCATGAATTTTTTTCATTATCTCCAACATTTTTCAGTTGATCTCTAATTTTACTAATGAGTCTAGGAGGTCATTGTTATGTGATTGCGACAAGTGGCTTATTTTAGTGGCTCTCATGTTAAATTTAAAATAAAATTCCTTTCAAAAATAAAAATAAATTATTATTTAAGTTGTACCTTTAGTTTACTGTATTTATTTTTTAAAATTATAGTTTGATGTATTTATTGAGTTTCATATTTTTTTTGGTATTTATCTAGGTAAGAAAAACATGTGATACTTGGATTTCTATAAATATTAATTTCGGTGGTAGCTGGGAAAGTGGAAAAAAATAAAAAGGAAAGTCAAAAGTTTTTTTCTTATTAATTTAGGGAATAGCCACAAAGGTTAACTATCAAGAATATTTTGTATTTATAATATTGTTAATATAACACAGCAATTGAATCTTGTCAGATTTTTATTTTCCAAAATTCACCTATTTAAAAAATTTTGAATTAATATTTTTTGTTAAGTAGGATTTTCATAATATTTCACTTTTGGAATTTAAAAAAATACCATAATAGTAAATTGGAGAGAGTATAGCAGTTAATAGAAAATGAAATTTTCAAAGAAAATGAAGAAAAAATAATACTAAATTGAGTTATATATACAGCCGTCTGGAAATTTTATTCGTTAATCCAAATTCTTCCTCTGTCTGGCTTCAATGCTCAATCGCTCGCGTAGATAGTGATAAAGCAATGCATGAAGGCTCCATTGACGATTTTGTTTGTTTCGTATTCTTCACTGATTCAAAGACGCGTTGACATTCAAAATCTTCTTGCACAATCGTCAGTGACTTCTAGGGTTTGCTATCCAATATAGAAGATCCGCCGGAACAGCCTGGTTATGGACTATGGGCACGTCGACACCAGCGGTGAGTGAATCACCACATACATTGCACATTTCAAATATATTAGATATATAAATGTAGGTCTTAAGTGTATATGTAAATTGACACACGCATTGGTTTTGAAGATTTGGTAAATGTCACAGCGGTTGCTTTTCATGATTTAGGGTTTGAATTTGAAAGAATTTACGTCAATGCATTTGTTGTTTCATTGAGTTTTGTGATAAAATGGAGCTGCAGGTTATATTGTGCATTGTGAATTTTATTGAGATTTGAGGATGTTGGGGCTTACAGCTTGATCAGGTGGTAGAGTTGTGGAGATTTTGTTATTACAGAGATAATTGCGTCTCTACTTCATGCTAATACCTAAGGTTTTATTTTATTTGATTCTTTGCCTAACAGTTGTTGACTTTCTTTTCCTCTAAAATTTTCTAATTTTTTGCCTAACTGTTGCACTTACATTCTTCTGGGATCCTATTTGGCGCTGTAATAGACACACACACACACAAACAGACTGATTGCTGTGACTTGCTATTTGATGCTGGGGAAAGCAGGAAAGTGGTATTAGGCAAAAGGACTGCATCGTGTTAAGTGTATGCTTACATATTTATATAGACATATGTATGAAAATTGAAGCAGATTACTTCGAAAGTTGAATATTGTCACTTGAAATATGCCAAATGGATATACTGCCAAGGTGCTCTACAGAAGGGAGAAAAAGAAAAGTATATGAACCAATTTTAAGGGGAAAAAGGTGAAAAACTGACATCCCAAATTTCAACCAAAAAAAAAGTGAAAAACTGAAGACAATTTATTGGAGAAGTATAAATCTTAAATGGAAAAGAATATAGGACCTTATGATGACACGAAAGGTCTGTTAAAGCCTTCATAAGTGTAGAATAAGAAATATACTAGGGGTAATTACGCTTTATCCCCTTGTGGCTTGAGCAAAAATTAGATGACCCCATATAGTTAGAAAATGAACACATAACCCCCATGTGGTTTCATGGACTAACATGCAAAATGGATTGATACTGTTAAATAAACTAAGCATATAATACACATGTCGTTGGATTAGATGGGTAGTATTTCTGCAGCATAAATTTTTAGAAACAATATTTTTACCTCAAATTTTTTTTTCCCTTTTCTTTCTTCCTCCTCCAGACCATCACCACCATTTTTCTTCCTATTTTCCCCTTCTTCCTTCCCCCACCACTGTTGCATATCATCATCAGCACCAACCATTGCCAACCACCCACCCCAGCCACACACCACCACCTGCACCCACTCACTATTTATTGCTAATGTGACTGTTGATTTATTAAATTTAGGGTGAAAGAATGAGATTTCAGTAATCATTCTTAATTTCGTTTCCTTATTACCATTCGTTTTCTTAAAAATAATTGCTTGAGTACCCAGGTTTGTTTGCTTTCGTCATCTCTTAAATTTGGTCTGTGAAGCTTGTGGTTGCATTTCTTGAGTGGTCTTCCATTTCAACTGTTCTTTTGATTGCAGCTCTTGGTGGAGCATTAGCTAACAGCAAACCTCCTATGCCCATTTGTCTGCACAATAATTGAGAGTGGAGCCTATGCCCATTGGTACCCACCCCAACCTATTATGCAGAGCTTCTTTCTCTTATCTGTTAAATAAGACAAATATGTGTGGCCAAGCATCTATATAACTCCTACAGAGCCGTCTACTTTCTTCCACTAATACAATAAATTCAATAAATCAAGGCAGAGAAAGAAGGGGGCTGGGTAGTGGAGCTGCTATAAGTAGTTCGGTGGTGAAAGAGAAGAGGAAGAAGGTGGCTTCTCTGTAGAGAGAGAAAATGCAAAGGAGAGACAAAGTGAATGAGAGGAAAGATGAGAGAATAAGGCAGCTGGTCTATTTTTATAGAGACTGGTGGAGAGGTGGCTATTTGGTGCAGGTGACAAAGCAATAGGTTCAACAATGTAAGAAAGGCTAGTTGGAGGTGCAGGAGGAGGTGGTAGGCTGGCTGTCGAGGAGCTAGTTTCGGCCTTGGCAGGGGTTGTTTAGAGGTGATGAAGGTCGAGAGGTGAGAGAGGGGAAGAAGAAAGGGATAGACAAAAAGAAGTGGCTGGTTAATGGCCAATTGGCCATGGCTGTCTGGTTGTGGAGAAGAAGAAGGTGTGTTCGGTCATGTCTCCAATCTGGTTTTTGTTTTCCTTCTCTCCCTTCTCCCTCTTTTTTCTGATTCTCTCTTCTCTCGTTGCTTTCTTGTCTGGTCTATACAAAAATTATATTTACAGGCTTAAGCCATTTTTTTTATTAGTCCAAAAAAGTGGGGCATTTTTGTCTTATCAAAACTGTGTTGGACTGTCTATTTTACGCAACTCCAAAACTCATGGGAGTTATATGTTCACTTTCTAACCACAAGGAGGTCATATGATGAAACCTCTCTGGACCGTCCTTTCAATCATGTGTTCACTTTTGACTATTTCCCCGTCTGAGACCTTTAGATGACTAGAAGAAACCTATCATGCATCTAGTGACTAAAACCAAGAGCCTCATAATAGAAATTCACCAATTGATCTATCACCTCCATCAAGTCCCAAAACCCATCCTTTCTATTGAATACATTAAAAAGTTCTAGTTGACGTGATCATAGACTTTCTTGATGTCCAGTTTGCAAATTGCCTCGGCATGCGACTCCTCAATGTGGAATCCAATGTTTAATTGGTCAGTAATAGAGCATCAAGAATATACCTTCCCTCCACAAATGCATTTTGGGGCTCAGAAGTTATCTAATCTGACATCTCCTTTATCCTTGCGGCCAGCACTTTCGCTGTTGGCTTATAAGTTCCCTAGCAAGCTAATAGGTCTGATATCTTTAAAAGATTAGTGACAGTTTGGGAAATTTATTGTCTATTTAGGTGTCTATATTTCTTTTAGTATTTTTTTCTTTTGCTCGTTCAATGGTGACATTCCATGTTTCTGTCCTCCTCCTCCTCCCATATTTTCCCTTATTGGTAGCTGTGAAGTTTGCTGGGGGGATGATGTTGTTAATGGAGGTCTTGGCTTCTTTCAGAATAGGGTGACACAGAGAGAGAGAGAGAGAGAGAGGAGGAAAAAGACTGCAGCCCCCCGGGGGGGGGGGAAGATCAACTATTGGAGGTCACAGTGGTTGAGGACTTGAGGTTCACACCCTATTTCTCTCTTGCTTCTTTGTCTTAGTCTTACATCACTCCAATGAGAGACGAGCCCTCTCTGCTTCGACCTCTTGGGATTAGGCATTTTTTTTTTCTCAATTTCACCCTCTTAAATTTAAATAACACTCTAGCCACCTAATAAACTTTCAAATTTTATAATTTGACCCTAGATGTGTCCTAGGGTGTGTCTGAATGTAGGATTCGTGTGTCCAGGTCATGTCTCAAACTTGTCCAATGCAAAGAATAATAATGAAAAATTCAAATGCACCATGCGGTACGTCCGACACAGGCTCAACTCCATCCCAGAAATGTACATGCCACTCAGTAGGAAGGTCTTCTGTTCAGGAATTTGTATAATTGTTACGATTTAAAAAAACAAATTAAAGGCAATAGGCTATTTTTAATCAAAGTCATGATGAGAGAGAGAGAGAGAGAGAGAGAGAACCAAGAACTATCATCATGTCATTTGTGCATTCTAGTTGTTCAACGGTCAACTCTTCTTAAATTGATCACTGGCTGCAACTGTTGCTTGGACTTACTTCGACTATTCGAAAATGTTAACTCTTTGTAGTATTTCTGTCAAAAGCATGTATTCTTCCTGGAATAAAATACTTGATCACATTTCTACTTAAAGAAAGTAAATGACGGTTTCATGTGAAAATGTAAATTAGTTTTAACTTGAAGGTGCTAAAGGGAAAAGGAAGATCTGGAAATAGGCATACTTAAAAATCAGTTTACATTTAAGACGCTGGGGAACATCTCAATTAGAAATTAAAGCAAGACTTAAGTTGCTTAGTATTTCGGGCAAGATACTGATAGTATCTTCCAATTAGCAGGAGCAAGAAAAATTACTTATGAATGTTGAAATCACTATGATTAGCCTTTCGAAAAGCTTGCATCTCATTGTGTATCTACCGTCCTGTTATGTGATAGGGGCATCAAATGCTTTCCTGTTTTCAGCTAGTTGACATGAAAACATATACTTTGTCCATTCCTCCCATATTTATTTATGCTTGCCCAATTAGTGATCCGCCAAATATTTCTCAATGCCATCTTTTGATACTATATCTTTTAGTTTGATGTCCGCTGCTGCCTTTTTCTAACATTGGTTCCATTGTAACTTATGAGATGCAATAGTGATATCCTCACATGATAAAGCCTCCATTCTGCACTGATTACTCTCGTTCCCTCTTTTCTTTTCTTTTTTTCAATCTCCCATAGTTTTTTACATAATGAAAATTTATAAGAAGAAGTTTCTCTCTTCACCAGAATAGAACTTGTTATGGAATAAATTAGTGTGTAAAATGTAAAGGCATTAATGAGGCTTAACCATGGGTTGATATTGGAAATCTGACATTAAAAAGAATACATTGAATGCATTAGTCATGTTTATAAAAAGATTTTTTTTTTTCAAAGAGGATAGTCATAGCATGGTGAAGGGAGTACATAATTTTTGCATCCTGATGTAGTAGTAAGATTACCAACATTAGTTGACAAGATGCTTCATTAGGCATCTCAAGAACTTGAAAATCCAAAATTTATCCCTCCGCCCTCCAATGATTAGTTATGCACTTGTAGATAGTGTTGGCATAAATGGTATGAAGGTTATTAACATTCAAAATGCTCCAAACCAATAACAGATAGTTTTTCCACTGTGCATTAGGCAACATTCAGGTTCCCCATTCCAGTTGCTTTCTGAAATTGAGCTCTTGGGGTAATTGTGTTATGTTGTTCCACCATTCTGTATTGTAATATAAAGGTAACTGACATGGTGGCCTACAGTTTGACTAAAAGATATGATCCTTAAGATGGCCAAATATTGGACTCAGATTTATGTAGCCAATGCTCCAGCCCCAAATTGTGGAAGGGTTTGTCTAGCTCAGTTTAGATGAGGCACCTGCAGAATGATCTTGGTTTTGCTATTGCAAGTATTATGATCTGTCTGGGTTATTAGCTGTGTACTGTGGAAGTATTCATGTTTGCATTTGAAATAAATGCAGGTACAGATGATGATCTTCCACCGTCACACAATAATAGAGTCCCAAGAGGTGGCCGGGTCATGGGAAATGGAAGATCCATCGTAGGTTCTGTCTCATTCCCTAGGATGCATAGTGATATGGAGTCTGAAATTCACCAACTTGAGCAAGAAGCATACAGTTCAGTCCTGCGAGCTTTTAAAGCACAGTCTGATGCCCTTACATGGGTATGTACTTCTGCTTTGTTTGCCTGTTTTCATGTACCCTCAATCTTCATATTCCTGCTGTTTTAGTTTTGAATGCTTGATCATATTTTCAATCAGCAGGAAAAGGAAGGCTTAATAACAGAACTTAGGAAAGAGTTGAGAGTGTCAGATGATGAACACAGAGAGCTACTGAACAGGGTTAATGCTGATGATATCATCCGTAGGATAAGGTTTGAAAATTGTAATGATTTCGTTGACCTAGTTTATTAGATCTGCAACAACTTTTATCAGCTCTGCCATTAAAAAGTTGGCAATTAATAGGGAGTGGAGACAAGCAGGGGGACACCATGGCACTATGGTCAACACAGCCCAGCCTGTTCATGATCTGATGCCCAGTCCAACAGCAGCGTCTCGCAAGAGACAGAAAACATCACAATCAGTGCCCCTGTCATTTGGTGTGCCGCTGCGAGCTTTGCACTCTCAGTCTGCTGCATCAATGCAGCCATCGCCTTCAGCTGCAAAACGAGGACCTGCATTAGGAAGCGGAGGCAAAAGGCCTAAACCTGTACGTTGATTATTTGTGATATGACTGCAATTAAAGATGTATTTTGACCTTCGATTGGATTTTCCTCAACAGGGTCAGCCATTGCCTGGTTTATCATCAATGAAATCCATGCAGTACCCTTCTACAGGTCATACTGGGAGGGGTCAATTTACAAATCGTAGTTCCTCTGGTGCTGTTGTGACAAATGAGCCTGCTGAAGCATTAACACATGATCCATTAATAGGAAGGAAAGTGATGACAAGATGGCCGGAAGACGACAACTTCTATGAGGCTGTCATAACTGACTACAACCCCATTGAGGTATGTTCAAGATCTTAAGAAGACAGGTTGAGGCATGCCTCAACAGTTATCTTTGGACAAGGCAGTTATAAAACACCTTTTGCTATTAAATCAAGCGGAGTAATGGTGAAGCATGCATCTTATAACCAAGGTGCAGTTAAAGGAGTGGGATTTGGTTTTTTCGGTCTCTCTTGTGAGATGTATGCTCCGTGTGGTGGTTTTCTTTTTAAATGTCTGAGAAACGAACCATGTTAATAAGTTAGTGGTTTATACAAAAATTTCTTTGCCATGCTTGTTCCAGTAATCTTGTATTTTTAAAATTTAGAATATTAGCCTCCTTATTTATGAAATCATTTTTCATTTTTGTATTTCTTTTTGCAATCTTCATGTGATTCAGTTTCTAATGGGTTTTTAACTGTGTTGTTTGAGAACATTCGTGTATTGTCTGTGAAGTATTGTTTATATAATTTTTTTTTTTTAATGTTATGAAGTATTCAAGGTAACCATACAATAATCATTTTTCTCAACTTTCTCTCTCACCCCCCTGCATGCATGCATATTTTATGATGAAATGGAAATTGAAGGGCTTTTATTTTATCCTTGAAGCTTAAGCTTGCATCATAAAATTTTGCAAATTCCTGGGCTTCCAGTTTCAACTTTTGCAACATTGACATTGCTTAATTATAAATTGTCATGTTTTAATTACTATGACAATGTTGTAGTCATAATTTTATATTGTTGTTACTATTTTCAGGGTCGACATGCTCTGGTCTATGATATACGTACAGCAAAGGAGACCTGGGAGTGGGTAGACCTTAAAGAGGCAAGTCTCAAGCATTGTTTACAAGTCTCAAGCATTGTTTACAATAGTTAACACATTTCTTGCCTATTTTCTTGTGGCTACTTCTTTGCAGCAAACTATTCATGTTGAAATATTGGTTCTATAAAATGGATGAAACTACCTTTTAAACATATTTTTCAATGTTTAACTAGTTTGTTGATCTGAACTAACTGGAATGTCACTACTTGAAATCTTGCTATTTAACATGAACTGTATTGAAGTTCTTCCGTAACTCTGACAACTTATTTAGGTCTTCACTCTTACAAAATTCTAGGATCAGAGGCTCCAATGTCTTGTGGTTTCTGCTTCTAACTTCAATTTAGTGTGATGAAGTTCGTAAATTTTAAATCATTTATGTTATAACTGATTTTCAATCCAAAAATGAAGTAATAATTTTAATATCATGTTATTTAATATTATAAAGATTTGTCGCAAAATTTAGTAATATCACAACTGATATGAGAAGTGCAAATAAATTTCTGCTTCTCAAATTATGAAATATGGATGTAAAAATTGTATATATTGTGTCTTCGGTTTTCAATTTGCAATAATAAGATCTCTATAACTTACCCAGCAGACCTTGCCTGAGACAGTCTGAAGTTCTAACTTTTTTATGGCTGAGCCTTGCCACCCAAATTCTTCTTCTGTAGTGTTTCCTCTGGCTTTGTGTGTGTGATGGGGTTTTTTTTTTCTTTTTTTTTTTTTTTTTGGGGGGGGGGGGGGGGGGGGGGGGGGGTGGTTTGTAAAGAACTTAAATTGTTCATGCCATGTGCATATGCATAACCTGTGAGATGCAAGGTGGCAAACTAGAATTTGAGGTCTACGGAATCAACATTCAGCTTCCAAAAACAAAAGAGGTGGTGGGGTTGGTGCACACACTCACACACAGGGAGAGAAATCAGATAATGCACTTACATTATTTTTCAGTTTCCCCTGTTCTAGATATGCCATAGAATGGAAGCAAGGATATTACTGTACACCGTACATTCCTTAGACCCAACAGCTGGCGACGAAGTTGTGGAAGTCTTCTGGCTTTACAACCACAATTGGTGAAGGGCAAGTGAAATGCTTGCATGTCATCTCAACCACAATTAGTAAAGGGCAAATGCAATTATTATTGTTCTTACTTTCGGCCTAACATTCGCGCCACACCTATTAGAAATCATTCTATTCTAGAATTCAAATGATCTACCCTACAATAATAGAACTATTGCCAAAGCTGTTGCGCAAACCAGCAAACACCTTTCATGGAACCAAATGCTTCCCATCGTCTTGTATGCTGAGGAACAATCCTCAACATCCATCAATGACTTGTGGAAGGAATTAATGGGAAGAAATCCCAGGTGTTCTTAAGAACAATCCTCAACACCTCTTGATATCGTCACCCTATTAGTTTCACTCTACAACTATATAGAGATGTGATGAAGGGTCTTGGTGGTGTTAGCTTTGACTATAAAGTAGCTTTTAGCTGATTAGGAATAGGCAGAGTAGGCTGTTGGGATTAGATTCACTGTTTATATTAGGGCTAATAGAAGGTGGGAGAATTGTCCTTACCTAGTCCATGAAGACCTACTGAAAATAGACAAGCTTAAAAAGACTCAACAAAAAGATCCTCTACTAGTAGTTTTCCCTACTTTCTTTATAAAAATTCATAACCTACTGATAAATTAAAGCCAATATTATAGAACTTAAAATGAAAAATCCATGAAGACCAGTTGACGGCTTTTTGATAAAGTTTCTTTTAACAATTAGACACATACTAAAATATGGCCTTTCTTTTTTTTCAAATTAATCATATAAAAACCTATTTCTAGGAGCATTATGACCCATTTGTTTTATATTTTGTCCTGTTAAAATCCACTCTCCCTCGATTTTCGATTACTATATTTGAATTTTCCTCAGGTAAATAAATAGAAAAAAAAATTGGGGATCGCTTTGGATCGCTAAATTCAACGTTTTGGAATGAACTATACTGTGTTCCGGAATGTGCATTGCAAAATGTAAATGGTTATGGTATTAGCATTTTTTGGTAACACCACATAGGAGAAACTTTCAAGAGGTGTGCTCCCAATACTTTGTTCAATATTTTTGTTCGTGAAGCTATTTTTTCTTATAAATATTCCTATAAAAAGATCTACAAATTTCTTCAATTGTTTTTTTTGTACCCAAACTTACGTTTTTGTATACAGTATAGCTTTAATTTTTTTTATTTTAGTTTCATCGAAGTTTTCTAGTAAGTTGGTCTACAAAGTTCCAGTTTGATTGCAAACCGCACTAGCTGTCAGTTTCCCATGGTTATTTCCGAATTAGGTTCTTGCATCAGTTCCTGCACTGTTGCTTGCTTCCCCTGCCCCTTTTGATAGCCGTGGTACATTCCCTAGAGATGTTTCTGCGGATTGTTTTGGCCAGTACCAGTTTCTGTTTCAACTATGAAACCCTATTATCTGCCAAAAGTTTCAGCTACCTGGTCTAAAATGTATTTTTTTGGAGAACATATTTGCTTCTGTATATTGGCCCTTGCGTATTCAATAATGAGATGATCTAAAGAAAATTCTTTAGTGCCATTTCTAGCATGAAAAGTGGAAATTATGTAGCTCAAAGCACAAAACTGCCCCCTGAATCTGTGTTAAGTTGTTTTGGCCTCTCTCTCTCTCTCTCTCTCTCTAGGGCCAGCAAAATCAAGCAAAAGAGAATAAATTTTTTTTACATATGATTGCTGCATGTTCAAATGGAGACACTTTGAAAAGACATGAAAGTTCCCATTCTGATTGATGAAAGTGGTATTCTTCGGCGTTCCCTGGATGTGTTGTGGAAGTGAATTCAGTCTGATTCCAAACTGAGGCACGTCAAAAAATTCTGAGGTATTGTGATGGAGGGAAGATGGTTTTTCCTCTGACATGACATCCTATTTTGCTGTCATGTGTTAATTCTTGGGATTGTTTTTCCTAGCATTTTACTGGCATATTAGCTTTCATAGTAGTGGCTGCTGTAGCTAATTTCAGGCTTCTGATAATTTCTGACCAAGCAAGATGGCAAGTTTCTTCCTAGTGATGGAGTATTTTTTAAATATGATTGCCATTTTGTCTTTACTAATGCCAGATTTCACCCGAGGATATTCGATGGGTAGGTGAGGATCCAGGAATATCTCATCGAGGAGGCCGTGGAGTTAATAATTCTGTAAGCCATGGAGTAACTCCAGGTGTTGGAAGAGGGAAAGGGTCAGCAAAGGATCAATTCAAAAAAGAATTGTCTCAATTACAGAATGGGGTAGGGAATGTCCCAGATGAAATTGAAATTCTTCACACGGAAACATTATTAAAGGAGGTATGCTTTGTATGATCTTGAGCCAACTCATCTTGTTGTATTTGAGTTTACTCCTCGTTGTCCTTACCTTTTGACATTGGCAGGTGGAGAGAGTTTTTGATGCAAGTCATCCTGATGTTCTTGAAATTGAAAAGGCAAAGAAAATGCTTAAGGTAAGAACTGAGATGCATCCCACAAAAATATTTCACTTTGCTACCCTTTTGGTTTGGCACTAAGAGCTTGACTACTATTTGTTATGCAGGAACACGAACAAGCATTGATTGACGTGATTGAAAAGCTTGCAGATGCATCTGATAGCGAAAGTGGTAATAAAAACATATGTAGATAAATAATTCATCTACGTGTTGTTGTATTTATTTGGAACTGGAAATAATAAAAATAGCCCAGGTTGTGTAAGTTTGCTAATTGTTGGGGGAATAAGTTCAGCACTGGACCAAAGATGAATGGCCTGAATGCCTACAAAATGTTGTGCACGTGCAGATACTTATTCCAAAAGCATAATTGATGATGAAAACACATTCAGGGGTACCATGTTGTGGAACTTATGGTCTTATCTTCTATTATTCTGTTCTTTTCCCTTTCTCCAGATTAAAAAATATTGAAATAATAGTAGATTTGACTTTTTGGTTGTGTACTTAGTTGATTGTATTGCCACCAGGGTTGTAGACTGTCCATTTGTAGTTACGGAAAAGATGTACTTCTAGTCAATCTAAATGCAATGTGATATGGAATAGATGGCCTTGTTTTTCTTTCCCTTTCTCAATTACAATGAAGCTGAACATGATGCTTTTGCTATATTGGATGAATTTCAATATAAGAATTTGATTTTCTTTTTTCTCTTTTCTTTTTTTATCCCCCACTTCTGCCCTTTCTTTTGCTTTGTTTCATATCAGATGAAGAGCAGCAAATGTCACTTGGACAACCAATGAATGGAGGATGGATAAACATGCACTACAGTGAAAACCAGTCCTGATTATAAAGCCAACATAAATAGAGGAAGTATTGATGGTTTTCGAGGTGCAATTACATGGCAAGATGTCAAACTTCATCAGATAACCAGCCAGATAAATGATGTCGGTGACATTTTATTTATATTTTTCGTTGTTTTACTTGCTCTCATTTTCTTTCCTTGTTTTCCCCTTCTCTTCTCTCTCTCTCTCTCTTCCAATTAACAATCTACATGTGCCATTATATGACAAACTTGGAAGAACAGTCACTGCTATGATCTATTAGAGAAGAAAAGAGTTGTTTTCCAATAATGTAAATGTTCCTTGGTATGTTATCATTTGAAGTTTTGGTTGCCCCATCTTTTAATGAAGTCGTCGCATTCCTGCAACTCAAAGCACATATAATTAGCGACCGAGCATAGTGTTCATGGAAGCAGCATAAGGTTGAAATTAAACTTTCTAGTTTGGGATTTGCAGGAAGACCCAGTGAACTGATGGATGGCCCCCATCTCCAGTTCCAGGTTCTGTAATACAAACAACAATCAAAGACAATGTTGTTGCTACAAAGTTCAATACCTAGGCCTTGTGTAGCTGCTGTTTGTCCATCATCGTGTCGATTGAGGGCCGGTCAGCTTGCCGGATCTGACAATGACCGAATGAATCCTATTATCAGATCGACCATCTGAGCATCATAATCAGGTCCCTCCATTTGGAAGTGGCTTACTCCTTCAATTAGATGCGTTTCAACGTGACCTGCTGCAGATTTCAATTTGTTCTCCAACTGTTTAACGCTTGTGAATCCATCCCGAGTTCCCATTACAAAAAGCTTCGGTTTAGGAGATTGTAGAATAGCTTTGTGGTGCCCGCCAAAGAGAATAGAGGAAATAAGACCAAATGGATAACCCAAACTCACATAACCGACGACTTCCTCTAACTGGTCAACTGCAGAGCCAGCGATTGGCGCACCTGTTGGGAAGGGAAAAATATAATATATTTAACAAAAAAAAAAAAAAAAAGAGACCATCAAGTTGAAATCCACACTTTAATTTTGGTCTACCCTATCAACTGAATAGTTGTAAGAGATTCGGAACACGGGGTGGAAAATACTAATCTTGTTTTAATGGTTTATTTTAAAACACAAATTCCACTAGTTTCGTCAAAGAAAAAATCGTCAGCAGGAAGAAGAAGTGGTTAATACAAACTTCTTGTGCACCCTGAAGAAAATGAGAAGTCGATGAATGCCATGAGAATGGCCTTCACACATCTTTATGGGTTCTACAGTTCTACAAATCAAAAAGCAAACCAAACATGAAGACAATGTCTTAAAGCTAAATCAAACCACTGAGGAAAACCTCAGGTCCTAATCAATTCACGATCTGGAACATGGAAAGCGTTCGACACTAAAAGCAATTAGGAACAGAATTGAAGTGGAACTTATCATGCACCCACTACCAAAACACGTGTCAAACCAAATTCAACAAATCAAGTAGAAGATTCCAAATTAAATTAGTATAAAACAAACAGAAGAGACATAAGAGGTTGCATCCAAACCAATTAGTTGACTTAAAAAAGTCCAATTCGTTGCACAAATAAGTTCCCTTTTTTCACTTATCGGGAAAAAAAAATGAGTACCTAATAATTGAATTTTGATTTGCTCCCTTTTTCCCTTCAGCTATGTTCCTAGGAGTCGCATTTTATTACAGGCAGGACAACATGTTAAACAAGGAGAATTGAATGCAGATACAACGTGGACATATCACGTGTAAGTTTTGTCCAAATGATTATGTTGAAAGTATTGTAAGAGTGTGTCCAAGAATCCAGAATGCAGTGTTGTTACTTGGCTAAATGTGCCCAAGATTATTCTAAGTTCAGCCCAGCATTGTAACTATTGGAGCATCTAGGGAGAATCCTAAGAGAGCTATAGGTTCAAATGCTCTCAGGAAAGTCATGATCACAAGCTTCCCCTTCTGCTTCCAAGGGTTCAAACCATGATTTATGTGAATGCCAAGGCACACGCAAGTAAATGATAAAAAACTTACTAAGCTCGAATAGGGACAATAGCTAATTTGGTCAATTGCCATTCTTTATTAGATGTGAAGGTAATTACTTTCAAAATTCTCCAAACAAAAGTTTGTAGGACTCATCCCTCCCATTCGCCTTAAAGTAAAAGAATGCAAATTGAGATGAAAAATAAAAATACAGGGATGCAGATGTCGAAAACCTGTGCTGTACTTGCTCCTCACGTTAACCATTTGCCATGCCACATGGCTGTCCAGTGGTAGCCACATGGAAGATAATCTAACAACAAAGCATTCAAGTAATATAATTTAAAACAAAATTACACCCTAAAAAGGAAACAAAAGGTACATATATCGATGAAACACACTAGACAAGACAGAAACAAATAAAGGATATACTGATTGATTCCACAAAATCAAAAGTTCAGCATATAAATCTCTCAATATGCAAAAGTACTTCCAACAACCTCATAGCTTGGAGATTCATTTACATCAATAATCAACTCAAGCAAGCAACTAATCCGATCTCTCCAAAAAAAAAAAAAAACCCTGAAAAAGGGGGACTTTCAAAGGTGTGGAGACACTGCCATACGTTGAAGCAATAGGTATTCAGTAAACAGTATATTTGTTTTTCAAGGTTTTGCCTTTTCTACTAATTCTTTTATTTTATTTATTCATTTGTTTCAAAGAGATTTGAGTCTATAGGTTTGAGCTTAGCTTTTCTGTCATTGATACACTATGCATACAAGTGGACTCCGCTGCCATATCAATTCACTATTAAATCAATTAAGGATAATCACTCAACCCAAAACGAACAAGCAATTTTACACCAAAAATTTTCCCTACCATCCTTAGCTAGGAACAGAAGTCTGTGGTATTAAGCAGCGGCAGGATGGTTTTTTGTGGTTGGCTTCAAAGGATGGCAATTTGGATTTTTCAAAGCTCGATTGTAGAAGGGCTTCAAAGTTGGTGAGGAGGAAGAATGGAGAAGCAGAGATGGATAGCTTAAAGTCCTGCGAAATTTTGTTCATTTTGGTTGGTATGGGGAGAAAGAAATAGGAGCACATTTCAAGGGATTGAGATGCTTGTAGAGACTGAAATGGATTCTTTTGTCTATTTAGTATAGTTGGCTCTCTGGTAGGGTCAATCCAATATAGGCTACTTTTTGGATTTCATTGATACTATGGAGTTGTAAAGAGTGTTTGGACCTTACTGCTCTTGATAGTTTTTGTTTTTCTTTTTGTAATTGGGATGCATACCCTTAATGCAGCTTAACAAAATTTATCTTACTTATCAAAAACAACTAGGAACAAAGAAATCAACAAAAGCCATACCTACAACATAGAAGCATATGAGGAACGGGGAGTGATGTCTGGTGGGGTGGTTGTGGAGAGAGAGAGAGAGAGAGAGAGAGAGAGAAAGTCTTTTTCTCCCATACCACCCATAAGGGCCTTAACTAGAAACAAAAAAATCAACAAAAAGCCATTCATGCAATATAAAAGCATATAAGGGAGACCCCCCCACCCACCAACACACACACACACACAAACATCCATCCCCCGAGGGGGGGAAAGCAAGAATTTTGGGGACTCAGTCTTCGCATATTAATTAGTTGATATTCAACCTAATTACAACACTAATAGCCAGATTTCCGTTAGGTTCGTGCAAAGAAGCCCACGTACTAACAAAATTCAATTAGCAGACGAGAATTCTAAATATGCATTTACATAAAGCACAAATTTACATACACACATTCCTCTGTTGGAGAGAGCTTGATATGCATTATTGTGGTCCTTACTTAATAGCTTAAGCTTTTTAAGTCAAGTGGTGACTTAACACGGTATTAGAGCTCAGGTTTGTAAGAGATATTGAGTTCAAGTCTCTTTTGCTTCTCTCTATCTCAGTATGTCACAGCCCCGCAACAATACATATCAAGCTTTCCAACAACCCTCACTCATGTCCAGCCCTATCTTGTAAATAGAGATGCAACATACATAGATAGAGAGAAATTGTATGCAATCGGGAAACAAATGCATGTAGAGAGATTTGAACACATTTTTCCAATCAGAGCTCTAATACTATGTCCAGTCACCACTTAACCTAAAAACTTAAACTTTTAAATGTTAAATAAAGGCCCCAACAATACGCACTCCAACATTAACATGCGCACATACATATATTGACTAAATCCCATAAACTAGGTCCATCATATCGAATCCAATCATAAAAAGCATTTTAAAACCCTCATAGCTTCAATTAACCATAAGCCGTGGATTATCAATCAAAATTCAAGCAAAAAGACATATAATCACAGTGATCCCCAATTTTAACTCAAAAAGGAACCACCTATCGAAGAAACCCACCAACAGAATTCCACTAACAGAGACGTTCCACGCACCCATTTGCACAGAAAATATATATAGTATACACACACAAATATATGTGCGTGTTTATGTGTGCATATTTCGCGGAACATCCATCAAAATAAACTGAACCAGCAATATGTTCACAAAGTACTGTCAAACAACAAGAAGAAAATTATTCTGAAAGAACCTACCAATAGAATCCTATTAGTAAATGTCGAGGATCAGTTATCAAAGACAAGAAGAAAACAATACCTGCAGAGGAACCCACCAACAGAATGCGACTTGCAGACAAGCTTTGGGAGACCCATTTGCAGACACCGACAACGTCGCGGACTTCAGAGGATCCGGTGAGAGAAGGCCTACCAGTGGATCTACCGACGCCCCTCATGTCGAAGGTGACAGCTGCGAAGCCTCTGTTGGCAAGTCCACGAGCAATACCCTTCATCAGGCCTTGACAACCACCCAGTACCGAGTATGGATGGACGAGCACAATTGCCAAAGACCCCTCTACAGCGGTTTCTTGGGTTGTAGTTGGTCGGAAGATCCGAGCGTCGAGGTTGATTCCATCGCTGGTCTCGATTGTGCTACTTTCTCTCGACATTGATTCACAAGCAGTTTTAGAGAGAGAAAGAGCGAGTCACATAGTAGAGAGAGACGGAATCGTACAGGAGTGTGAGAGAGAGAGGGTGGGTGGTTGGAAGGTGGGCCGTGGCTATGGCATTGCAGCAAGCAATAAAACGATTATTCATTACTTTGATTAAGACGATAGAGTTTGATTCCCACTCGAGCCAACAGAGAGTGGCGAACACTCGCCCCCGGAGCTAAGACCCTGTTTGTGTGACCCAAAATGCAAATAGCTTTGGAAAACGGAGAGATGGGTGATCAGGTAAGAAGTTTTATTTTTGTTTGAAAAAATCAAATCCAACACAACAAACGAGAGTCAGCTCAACTCTGAAACTCACGTATCGTCTCAGGCCAAAAGAACTTCACCCAACAAGTCTAAAGATGAAAAAAATTACATTTTACCTCTATTTGATTCGGCCTTTGGTTACAATACACTCCTAACCTTCGTTACAATACACTTCTAAAAGTTGAATTGTGGTACTAACTATCTAGTGGTTTGTTTGTGTAATTTATACTATTATAAATTTTTGAGTTTGATGAAGTTGATGAAGTTTTAAATTTAAAAAAAATGTCATTTTTAAGTATAGACCAAGAAATCTTTAAAATATACATAAGTTATTTATATTGTACATATCTTTATCTAATTCAAAGAATAAAAGAGTAAAATATTAATTTAAATTTTGTAGCCACTTATTAATTATTTTTTATTTTTTCTCTCTCACTTGCTCATACTAACCACTCACAAAGTTTGACACCCTTCTAGTCTGTAAAATGCATAGGCCTTCTAAATCTAACTTTGGTAAATAAAACACAACCTTGGGACACTACGTGAATTAGGTAAATAAGGGAGAATCACCCAATTTTGAAAAATAAAATTTCCTAACTACGTAAATTTTGTCAAAAAAATTCTGCAAATGAAATTTCATTGGTATACAAGTTTCTATAAATTAGAAATTTAAGTACCATAATTCAAATACCAAAAAACAATTTAATCAAAACTTCAACAGAAAATTGTGCCCAAAGCTCTAAACTTGCCGATATCTATATAATAAAACGGAACAGTTTTTGAATTTTGATGAGACATTTGTCCTACATGGCATAATTCACGGTTCACATTCAACTATATTCAATGGTTGAGATCCATTTTCAACTTTTGGTAGATCTATCTCCTTCAAAGTACTGCTCAAATTAGGTCCACTGTCCAAGGAGAGAGAGTGGGGGAGCAGGCGTGATTGGGTGGGTTCGCATTCCTCCACTACTACAAAAACCCATACAACAGTCCCTCTCTCTCTCTCAATCTCTCTCTCTCTGTCCGCTTGCTGTGTTTCGCGCGTTCGCCACACTCAGCCACTCCGGTAAGTTTTTGTATTTTTCGGCAAACTCCGATTTTGTTTCCCTTTTCTGGTTTTGTTTTCGTCTCAAATTTTTATTGGGTTTGGCTATTTGTTATCTCTGCTTGCAGTGTTCTTCAAATTCATTTTTGCTTTAGCTTGATTAATGGTCTTAGTCTTCTTTTGTAAGAGAAAATCAAACATTACCCTTTTTTTGTTAGTTTGTATGTTTTTATGAAATTACGGTATTTTTATGCTCTATTTTAGGGTAAAATCTGAAATTTTAGGCCTACTTTGCAAACCTTACTTGCAGTGTTTATTTTTCTTAGTTTTGACTTGGAAGAAAATGGTAGAAAAAATGAGTAAGGGGGGGAGAGAGAAGGTGCATAACAATAAGAAAAGAACTGAAAAGAAACCCAAAAAAACAAAGACGACTCAATTTGCAGTCGGTGCAAAATTTCCTTGCATTTTTTGCTTCCTTTTGTTTTCTTTGGCCATTTAATGTATATTTTCGTTTTGCACGCCACAGCTGGCAGCAAAATTTCATAATTTGAATTAAAGGCTGAGATGAGGGAAACTTTTGATCCAAGGGTTGGAGATGAATCTCAGTTTCCAATTGGGTTTGGGTGGGATTTTGAAAGTATGATGAGCTGGGAAAAAAGAATCTGAGCCGTTCAAAAGCAAAAAACGAATTTGAACCGTCAGACATCCGACACGATGGGAGCTCATTAACTTCTTTGTTGTCGGTTTCCTATTTATTAATTTTTCTATTTTATCATTGAAAGTAAATCTATTTTTATTTTTACATTTAACATTTAAGCTTTAAAGTCTACATTTGAGTGAACCTGTAAGCCATCTGATAGTTTCTCACAACTGTTAAGGGAATAGCTTTGACACCAATTTGAAATGTTTACACTTTAGGCGCAAATTTTTTGAGAGAACTGTTAATTTAAATTGTGATTTGGGTGTAGGTTTTCTCTATGGTAATTTGTGCAGCTTAGGTGCAAATATTTCCTCTATGGTAATTTGTAAATTGTGATTTTTAGGACCGTGAAGTGAAAAAAAGGGAGCGGAATATTTTTTTTTGGGTGTTCTATTATGGACTTTATTTTTAACCATGTTGTTAATTAATATCTTAAGGGAGCTCATTTTGCTAAATTGCATTTAGAATGAAAGTCTTTGGCCAGGCAAATTTGTAATTCATATTATTTTTTTTTAATCGATGTTTTTGATCATTGAATTTTGAATATTGTTATCTTATATCTAACTTATAGACGAGCTTCTTTTACTCAATTTTTTTATTATTTAATATATATTTTTTTTATAGATAGTAATTTTACCTCTCAAATATATAGGTACGGTTGCTTCGTGAAAATAATATAAGTGTTGTGATCCGCGATTGATAAGATTTTGATGTCATTTGCATTCTTGAAGTTAGCCTACCATTCAAATCTATTTTCTTATCACTTTTTTCTTTTCTTTATATGTTTTACTTCCTCTTTATTAGCTTAATTTTTTTAAGAAAAAAACAAAAACAAAGGCAAATCCTATGTCCAAGGAAAAGAAAAAGCAAATTCTACTAGTAAGGGAAAGGAAAATGCATGTCAAGTGGTAGTTCTTCAAACATTTTTTAATTAATTTTAAATCTATTTTCTTATTATTTTTGTTATCTTTTTTTATATGTTTTACTTATTCTTTATTTATGTAATTTTTGTTATTAGAAGGTACAAGCAAAGACAAACACAATGTCCATGAAAAAAGAAAAGACAAGCTTTACTAGCAAAGAAAAGGAAAATGCATGTCAAGTGGTATAGTTTTTCAAACACTTTTTTATTAGTTTCATCTGTCGTTAGGCTTCGACGACTTTGGTGGCAGCCCGGATTAGTGGTGTCATGGTGTTGCTATGGCAGAGCCGAAAGTCAACGATGGCAAGAAGAAAGTCACCATGGGTGGTGTTGGTGTTGGCATGAAGGTGATGTAGTGGGTGGGTCTAGAGTAGGAGTGGGTTTGTGGGGGCTGTGGAAGAAATTTTTTTTTTTTAAAAGAGGTTGTTGAAGGTGAAAAGGAGTTGAAGGTGAAAGGAGTAGGTTTATGGAGAGAGAGAGAGAGAGAGAGAGAGAGAGAGAGAGAGAGAGAGAGAGAGAGAGAGAGAGAGAGAGAGAGAGAGAGAGAGAGAGAGAGAGCGTTTCTGCCATGGTAGAAGCTATGGTAGTGAAATGGAGAGAGAGAGGAGCGGGTTGTAAAACGAAAGCTCATGGAGATCAAGAAGACTCGCGACAACTTTCGCGACAATCATTTCCAAAAAGCCAGCTCAAATCTCAAAGTATTTTCAGGTCTTAAAGTATTTTGTTTATTCTATTTGTAGTGATTCATTATACTATTATGAGATTTATTACTATGCTTAGTGCCGTAGGCACAAGTGATTTCCTAGTATATATATATACACAATTTACACGACCATATTTCCTACTTAGCTAAACATTATAAATTCAACAAAAATCCTAAACAAAACTGAAACAAAACTGAGACCAAATCACCATTGCTCAGTTGCAATGCCGGCCCTCGAAAAAAAAAAAAAAACACACAGAGAACACTATATATATGTCGTCAAATTCAGGCACAGTAATGCCTTCTTTAGCTTGTCATTCACATCCCCTGGTTGCTTTGCCGCCGAAACCATTGAATTCTGATGATTTCTCATCACCATTGCTCCGCCGGTCAACTCTACCACCCGGAGCCTTTGTCCCTCTCTCCCCTTCTCTATATTTGCCCAAATCAACGCCGCCAACAGCGGCCGGTAATGTCCATTTTCCAGCTGCAAATTCTGACTTCAGATCATCCATAGCTTTTCTAAGCATCCCATTCTCAGCTTGTATTAGCTCCAATTGACGCTTAGCCACCGAACAAGTCTCTGCCACGTCTTCACTTCCCGGTGAAAGTAAAGGTCGGCCCACCTTATCAGAATCTCTTGAATCGTCGTCCACCACGTGTTCGATCCCAATTTTGTTCATCACAAGGATAGGGAACTTCTGAAACGAAATCCCAGCGGTCGCCGCCACTGCGGCCTCCTCCTCCGCCAGGTATCTGAGGCCCCACTTGAAATTCACCACCGCAAGGTTCATCACCGGCAAGACAGTCCTCGCTCTCGCCTCGATACCACTCAACAACCCTCCAATCAGGCTAGCAGCTTGCGACTCCGATGGCAAAACCACAGTTTGCTTGCCAGAGAATAGCTCGTTCTCCCCCGGCGGGTACCCGCTGTTCACCAAAACTGGTGTCTCGATCACCTCCATCGATCCGTCGTCATCCGAGAGCGCACCGTTGGATTTCGACTTAATACTCCTCACAAAATCCGACGAAAGCGACTTCTTGATACTGAAATCGCCGAACTGGGGCTTGAAGTGGACGAAGAAGCTAGGGTTTTGGTTCCCAATCAGATTGAACTCGGCGATCATAGTCATGGGACTCGAAATCGGCGACCCGAAGTGCCCAATTCCGGTCTTGAACACGAAGCTGAACGGGTTCACCGAGTCGTTGGGTCGGTAAGCGACCTTCAGAGAAGGGCCGGCGTCAAAGAAAGTGCCTAGATTCAAAGCAAGCTCTTTGGACTCGCCAGCGACGATTCCGGACTGAAATGGAAACCCGAGGATGTTGAGAGGGACTTTGGCTCGAAACAGTGGCTTTTGGTCTTCGCGAAACTTGATCGAAGCCTTCATTTCGATTGAATCTGATAGCAATTGAAAACCTCTAACTCGTTGGTGAGAGAGAGAGAGAGAGAGAGAGAAGTGGGGTTTGATTCGATTTGGGTCCGGAGATTCTGGACGATGAATTCGGCACGAGATGGTACAGAACTACCCTTGATTTTATCCGAAATGAGGGGAAGGTTAGGAATGTTCTATTGTTATAATATGGAAGTATTGGGGTTATAGGTGTCCATTAAACGAGCCGTTTAAAAAAAATTCAAAATTCAAAATTCAAAATTTGAAGAGTGGATACTGGATAGTCGGTTTTTTTACCAAAATAATTCATATTTTTAAATTTATTCTCAAAATATTAATTTGGTAAATGTTTTTCTCAAAATATCTTAAAATATAATTTATTATTGTGTTTTTTTAAAAAAATGTAATTTAAAATTACTTTTTTCTAAAAAACTCAATTTAAGATTGCATTTTTCAGAAAAACGCAATAATAAATTGCAATTACAAATTGAGTTTTTCATAAAAAAATAATTATTTATTTGTAAATACGAAATTGCTAAATATAATTTATATATATGCTTATACACTTGCAAAACTAATTTTAAATTATCTTTTACTTTGTAAAAATTATTAAAATCATTGTTAAAATAATTTTTTTCATCCATTTATGTCAAATTCATGATAATAATATATTAATTTAAATTAAAATATTTTTAAAATTTACTAATTATAAATTATTTACTAATTTTTACAAATTTAACATAAATTTATTTCCATTGAGAACATGTTGTTAATAATTATGAAAATACTAATTTTTAATTTTGTTTTTACAAATTTCATTTTTAATAAAAAAATAAATTATCTAATTCTTATTTATTTCTAAATACTAAATTACTAAATACAATTTATATATATGTTTATAAACTTGCAAAACTAATTTTAAATAATTTTTTACTTTTTACGAATTGTTAAAATCATTGTTTAAATAATTTTTCTCATCCATTTATGTTAAATTTGTGAAAATAATTTACTAATGTAAATTAAAATATTTTTAATTTTTTTCTAATTTTTACAAATTTAACATAAAATTATTTTAATATTTAAACAATTCGTAAATTATTGAAAGAATTCACTCATTATTTTAACAATAATTTTCAATGAGAACATGTTTTTAATAATAAATGAAAAATATTAATTTAAAAACATTTATTAAGAACACGTTTGTAGTGGAACGCCACACAACCTTCTTAGCAACCAAAATCCTAACCGTGGCAGACCTAAGGCACCAATGCCTTAACCGGAGCCCTAACCCTAGAACTGGTAGCAAGTTTTATGGACCATGTTCAGAACAAAACAGTGGTGTGCCATCAATGCAAAGCTTAACCCTAATCGTAATCGTAACCGTAACCGTAACCCTATCCGTAGCCTAACCCTAACTCTATCCCTAGGCTAACCTTAACCCTAACCCCATTGGCCTAATTTTTAGGTGGCCATTGGCTCGCCTAGCATTTTGGAGAATAAATTTTGAGAATGAAGTTCGCCAATTTGATATTTGGGAAATAAATTTAAAAATATAACTTATTTTGGTTAAAAAAAAACTCATTAATGATCCACTCATACCCAATAATGATCAAAATGATGATAATCGACTCCGTTTAAAAATGGAAGAATACAATAAATAATGCATGCAAAAAAAATGATGCCACATATGCGTACAGATAAAAATATCTTTTACAATACAAAAGTCTAAAAATGGCTCCCAATATAACATCTTCTACTCCGTCTATTTCTTTGTCCTCTATGAAGACCCGTGTCGTGCTGCTCATCCTGAACAACCTGTGCTCCCCCATCATCATTTGTGTCATGAGTACCCGCAATATCACAAGGACTATACACCTGTGGTGGATAGACTCCGGGTACCTGCATCACCTGTGACGGCCCGGCATCATAAGTCAAAGCAGCATATCGACTGTGAAAATCATGGCCCTCATAACCAGAACTACCAGCTACAAATGGATCGTAACTATGACTCATGCCAGCCTGGAAAAAAATTAGAGACATATTGCGGGCTGGCCGACGATCATGTGTGCTAAGGTATGCCTCTGTAGGAAAGGAAGGCCCTTGTGCTAATGTGCCAGAACTCTGACTAGGATGGTAACAAGGCGCAGGAGTGACGTACCCTGCACTATACCCATCATGCATGGAAGAAGGTATCGCAGAGGTGGATCGACGTCCAAAGGTGGTAGGAGGCTGCATGCTATATGGCAAAGAGGATGAAGGGGCAAAAGAAGGCCCAGCCTCTTGGGAAGGCTGTTAGTGGTGTGGGACACGCTACAACTCGCCTAAGATGGATAAAGCAGCCATGGCACAATTCTGTATCTCATATACATTCTCCAATGCCTCGGTGTTAGGAAAGCCGAAAATAGTGCGGTCTCCTAAGTTGTACACCTCCGTCCATGCCTATGCCTGAAAATACAATTAAGCCATTTAATACGATTTTCATATAAAATATTATTAATTTACATTTAAATGAACATACCATCGTATCTAATGTCCCTCTAACCCCTAAGTACCCTCTTTGAGTGCGTAAGGCGGGATTCCCATTATGTAGGTGAGTGATACTTCTATACCATACCATGTAAGGATCATTGTATGCCATAGGTGTACAAGAAATCTCACTGTCAACAACACGATCCCTCCTATGTCCCCATTCTGTGATATACTGGTGGTGATAAAGACTCCAATCTGTTGTGCTCTTCCCCCTCCGATCCAGCTTATGTAAATTCCTCCCAGTGTTCATAGGCTGGGGTATGTATTGTCTCATCCCAAACTGCCACATAACTCAATTCGGTAGATGGAACTCAACAACGTCAAAGCACACGAGAGGCACTGGTGCTCTCCAAATGTCACTCCCAAGACGGCAGTAGTTTGGCAAAGAATCCATATGGGCCTCATATGGGGTCCAAACAAACTGAACAATACAAATTTAGATGGATGTAAATTATACGGTCCAATCAATTGTAACGTACAGTGTAAAGTATTTAGATGGATGTAAATACGTAATTTTAATTTAGAACTCACCTCCTGCGGTCGAAGTCGGTCCATCTGGTCCCGATAAACAGTGAGAACATGGGTGGAGATGTCAGTCAAGAGGAAATCATCATGCCACCTACCCCCTAATGGTCCAGGGGGAAACTGTAGTGCGCTAATAAGCAATGGCTGTTGCAAAACTGTATCAGCTATCGCTGTTCGCCTAGGCGACGTCCAAGGGAATCTCTCCCATGCCCAAATTGATTCATCAAAGATAGAATATGATAATAATGTCGTATGATAGTCGAAATGTAAGAAAAACATACATACGAAAATATTGTAGTTACCTGCAGTAATGCTAAGGGGTCTGTAATCTCAGAACGGGTACTATATACAGTGCGACACAACCCCCTGTATAACGATGCAAAAACTGCACTACCCCAGTTGTATCCGCCATAAACATCGAAGTCTGCTAGCAATGGTAAGTACATAGGCTTCATCAGGGTACCAGAGTGATCTGGCATCATGACCCTGGCAATAAGTCTGAGCATAAATACTCTAGCATGACGCTATACTACGACCTCATCAACATCATCTACAAGTGTCCCAAACCTCTGAGATAACCACTTAATCTTCAAAAAATTGTCTTTGAAATGCTGGGGGCCGGGGGCAACACCTAAATGCTCCACAAAAATAGGGGCCCAACCCTCTGGTGAGGCCGCACCGGGGGAACCTGTAACAGCCATTCCATCAACCAAAAGCCCGTATATGATGGACACATCCTGTAAAGTAATGGTGGCCTCCCCAACAAGCAAATGGAAAGTGAGTCTCCTGGCGCCATCTCTCGACCAGGGCGGTGAGCAAAGCATGATCGTACTGTATCCGACCCACACGGTAAATACCATAAAAACCAGCTCTAATCAGATAAGGTATAATACAGGGGTGTACGTCATCAGTGAATAAACCCGTGTCCCCTCAACGACAATTCATAGACTGAATAACCTGTTAGTTAAACAAAAACATTATGTTATGAAATTGTAATAACTGTCAACAAATTTTAATTTATAAACTTTCAATGTAAAATACGTAAAAGTACCATAAAACATACCCCATGGTCCCACACGACCTGTGAATGATGACTGGCCTGTAAGGTAAGTACAGTAGTATCGGTCGGTCCACCATCTCGCTGTTGCAATTCCATACTAGATGATAGATCTGGTAATTTGTATAATGAAACAAACTTATCCACAAACATGTGTATCCAAGTGTAATGCATAAAAAATATAAAGTCACATGCATCAAATATTACAATACATTAAACACATAGACTAACATTTAATTTAAGATTTGTAATATGTTTTCTTAACTACAAACAGATTAAAATTAAGCATCACGCGGTACAATACATATAACATCTATACTAATAGAACAATACACACTAGAATGACATGTTTTACACATAAAACATATAGACTACCCCCTAATGTTTGGCTATTCTTGTTAGACATCGGCGTTTGTTATGACCAGGCTCCTTGCATATACTACAATGGAATGTCTGTTTTTGCCTCGATTCATCCATTTCGTTAGGAATTCTGTTGTGTTCAGGCCGGCCTTTCCGAACCACGTGTTTGCGACTGGTGTTTAGGAGAACAGTAGGCCCTTCATAACGCGGCCAGTAATCCTCTACCAATATTGGCACGAACGGAACTGCGTGCACATGTGCATACTTTTCCATCGTATAATATGTGTCAAATAAAAACCAAGGTTCTTTTCCGGCATTTGCAGCAGCAGCAAGCATGTGCCAGCAAGGGAGGTGGTATATAACCCATTTGTCGCATGAACAGCTTGGGGGGTAATGTTGCACGACTTGTGTGTTACCACCTTTACTCTCCCTCTTACCGGTCGCAACTACCATAGACACAGTGTCCCTGTACAACATATAAGAAAACGTCGTAAGGTAAGCTGAACACCATTACAATAGCAACGTAACGACAATTGTAATAGAAACATATATTACCAATTAAAAATTGTGACACGATGCCCGATTGCAATTTTATTCCAATCCTCAAATTTTTTTTGCACTTCTGTAGGGAAACGATGGCCATTGTTGATGTCACGTTGTATTTCAAAGCGTCGTGCAACAAAACTCTCAACAAGACGGTAGTAAGTTACCTGCACACATGCTATGATGGGCAAATTACGTGCGCTTACTATGACACCATTATACCCCTCAGAATTGTTGGTTATGACGATCCCCCAACGAAACCCACCATCGTAAGCCAATGTCCACTTAGTAGTATCCTCCCCCATTAATTGAGTATAACATGGTTCGCATCTTTTTCGTAGTTTATCCATTATTTTGTTAAACTTTCGCACTTGATGAGCTATGCTAGCAGCCCACACCAAGTCCTTGACCTTTATCATGTTGTAATTCTTATCATAGTTACTACGAAAGTGTCAAAGGCAGTACCTATAAAAACCAGGGGGTTGATCATCCCTTGGATGTTCCCATTCTCGATTAATAACATTTAGCAGGCCCTGGTTGCGGTCTGAAATTATGGTCACCCATTCCCTACTGGGGACAACGCAGTGTCTCACCAAATGTATGAACCATGACCAATTACGGGTGTCTTCAACCTCGACAATGGAAAAAGCAAGAGGAAAAATTGAACCCCTCGTAGTAACCCCGACAACAATAAGCATAACACCCTTGTATTTCTCGTAAAGGTGAGTGCCATCAACCAATATGATCGGCAGATTATGTTTGAAACCCTCAATACACAGGCCGAAGGCCCAAAATACTTGATCAAACTCGACTAGATGACCTACGTCTTGGGAGAAGGTCTCTAAAATTTGTATAGTTCCAAGGTTTCTTGACTGCAATGTCAATAGATATCTAGGAAGCTTTGAGAATGACTCTTTCCAATTCCCGAATATCATCTCTATGGCTTTTGTTCTTGCTTGCCATGCTTTCTTATATGACACTAAGTGGTGGTGATGTGTTTTCACATCTTCAATTATTGATGCAATCTTCCAATTTGGATCTTTCATTACAAACATAGCACAATTTAAGTACATTATAGGAATTGCTTATATGACAAACTAATGAATTATTATGACTAAGTATACACAAAAGTTAAACTCACCGCGACTTGTGCCATGATAACGCGTGATATGAAGTTCACGTCTAGATTATGATGGCCCATGTTTGGCATCCCGTACAGCAGGTATAAGGGCCAGGGTATTGCGTAACCTCCCACATCGCATGCTTTTTTTCGGAAGCACGAAGCATCCAAGGGTAGTTGTGTGCACACTTAACTTTCCATAGTTTCTTAGTTGAGTCGATAACCAAGTACTCCTTGTTGTTGTGCAAGTGATATGCCTTGCATGCATTTTTCAAAGCAACCTTGTCATTGAACAACATCCCTAGTAAATTAGGGTTGTCCCTATCCCATAAGTGTCGCGCCCCGGTTTTTGGGGTGTGCAAGGTCCTTTCGGCTCGGAGACTCTAAAGCACGGAACTCTGTCACTAAAACTCGTCCTCTTAAAAGGACAAGTGCGATTAGGTTTGAAAATTGATTTGACTAAGGGTTTTTTAGAAAAATAGGAGTTGCCACCTAACTTGATAAAGGTGAGTTAAAGCACCTAAAACTAAGCGTTAATCCAAAGATTAAACTTTGAGTTTTTGAAAAAGTTTTTTGAAATCTCTCTCAAGAGAGGGTTTTTAGGAAAATAGGTTGTTTGGCAACCTTTTGGAATGTTTAAGCCCTTTTTGAAAATAACTTCATTTTGGTCTTTCGAAAACAGAAATCTAAGGTTCGGAGATCGGTTACGTGTAGGGAAGATATCCTAAGATCATCACCCTACCCCTCCCTTTCGGTATCTACATGTCTAATCACCCTTTGTTCTCTCACAAGAATAACTGGTTACCATTGTCCACTTAATATCCACTTTAGAATTTTAAAAACGGGGTTTAGTCATCACTTTTCAGATGAATGATGCATGATGCAAGTTTCTTGGAGAAGTTTGAAAATAATAGGGGTTTTGAAAGAGTTTGAAATAGAATCTTGGAATTGATTGGAATTTTTGAAAAAGGGATTGGAGTTGAAATAAAAGTTATGACCGCACCATTTTAGGTTGCCTACGTATCTCATTTGGCGAGAATCAGGTCATTCGTAGTTCGGGCAAGAGCCCGATGGAAGATAGGCGCATTAGGGCCTTTGGAAGGTTAGAAGACACTTTGGGTCTTTGAATGAGTTTAAGACACTTTAAGGTCTTTGGATCAGTTTAAGACACTTTGAGGTCTTTGAAAAAGTTGAAGACACCTTGTAGTCTTGGAAAAGTTGAAGACTCTTTGTGGTCTTGGAAGTTTTGACTTGAAATTGGAAGTGAAGTGTTTTGAAAATGCTTTTGGATTGACTCTAAGGGAGTTTTGGAAAAATGATTTGGCATGACTCAAGAGAACTTGAAAGTATTTTGAAGTCTTGTTTTGAAATCCTAGGAGGCGTGACTTTAGAATGTTTTGATAAATTAATTTTTGAAAGTGGTTTTTGAAAATGGCTAAGTGTTTGGAATCCTAACATGGACAACCTTAGAGGTTTTTCTTGATTTATCACTTGTCCTTGAAATCCCTAACCATGAGAGGGGTAGGGACACCTTAGGTTTGTGACCCTTTGAAAGCATTTTTGGAAAGGCCTTGAAGAGGGAATGTAAGATCATTTGAAAAGTTTATGGAGTTGGGTTGAAGTCATGGGGTAGGAGGTTTTGGAGGAATAGGTTATGAGGATAATTTGAAAATTTGAATGATCATTTGAAAAAGGGTTCAAAAGTTGGAACCTTAAAGTGTATTAACCTTGGTTGGGTTAGCCTAGGGTTAGGGGGAACCTAAGGTTAACTAACTTGGGTTAGGTTGACCTAAGATTGGACAACCAGGGTCAAGTTAACCTAGGGTTTGGTAACTAGGGTCAAGTTAACCTAATGTTTAGTTAACTAGGGTCAAGTTAACTTAGGGTTTGGTAACTAGGATCAAGTTAACCTAAGGTTGGTTAACTAGGGTCAAGTTAACCTAAGGTTAGGCAACTAGGGTCAAGTTAACCTAGGGTTGGATTGGAATATGGTTTTGAAGTGTGGTTTGGTGTATTTTTGGAAAGAATTTTGGAAAACACAACAAGTTATGCAATGGACTTTAGTATGTCATCTCTTTGAAGATCATTTCCATGAAAATTTTGACTTTAATCAAGAGTATGGTTTGTATAGGTGGTGTTTGGAGACCATTCCAAGGAAGGTTTCCTTATGGCCATTATAACCCTTATCTTGACAAGAGTGGAGGGATTAAAATTCAACATGATGATGATAATTTTTGGAAAATCATTTTTGACACAAAGATGGAGAGAATACATTTTTGAAATCATCTTTAGAGAAGGATTTTGAAAACCATTTTTCAAGGGAACCATTCCATCAAGAAAGGGTTCATATGGCCAATAAAAGGGAGACCACTCAAGAGAGGGTTCCATGGGGCCATTCCAACCACTAAACTTGAAAGGATAGAAACCATAGAATTTAAAGAGTTTGAACATCATCCTTAGGTGATCATAAAGAGAAAAGGGAACCATTATAACAATTTAGGGCTCCTATGGCCAATATAAAGGGAGACCACTCAAGAGAGGGTTCCATAGGGCCATTTTAGCCACTAAATTTGAGAGAATGGAAATCTTGAAAATTAAGGAGTTTGAAAGAAACTTTTATGCAAGTTGAAATGCAATGATGCAAAAGTGTGAATTAGGGGGTAGAGAGGAATTTTCTAAGGAATGACTCTTAAGGTCTCATCCTAAACTTCAAAGGGCCAACTCTTGGAGCAATTTTTGAAGGACATGTAGAACTTGGAAATGTCATAAAATTAAGAGCAATACAAGCATTGTGGAATATGGCAATAATCATAAAATGAAGCCAAGCATACAAGACATGATCCAAATATTAATATGCAAGGGGTCATGATTCACATACAAGGCTTTTAGGCTTCACCACATAAACAAGGGGTTCCTAGGCCATATCATCTTAAAGTAGGCTAGTGAGAGGTCCCCCTACACGGTGGCTCTCACTTGCTTTTCTCTAGGCATGATCTAGGAGCCCTTTTGGCTCAAACATGCAAGAAAGAGGGGTTGAAGATAGGGGTTTAAAATAGAGAATAGCCTAAGTAGGCTAGGAGAGAGAAGAGAAGAGTGGGGAAAAGCGTAAAAGTAAAGGGATACCACCTTTTGCCTTAAACACTCTTGTAGTCTTCAATAGATGTCTTGATTAGAGCTTGAGTGACTTCAAAAAGGCTTGAGAGGCTTCAAGAAGGCTTGAGAGGCTAGAATAGAGTGTGTAAGTGTATATGGGGCCTTGTATGTGGAGTGTATGGGCTTAGAAGGGGTGGAATCTAACCTAAGTGTTGAATAGGGAGAATATATATAGGGATTCGAGGTTCTTGAGTGATTTCAGCAGAGTTTCGTATGAATTTTGGACCTGGAATATGCAAGGGGGGAGGCCTCTATTTATAGGCAATCTGGAACAGACCATGCGCATGCGCATGGCCAAAATTTGGCCCTGCGCATGTAGGATATGCGCAGGTACTGTTCCATTGCCATAATAACACGTGGCACCCTATGTACTGATTAAATCTCGACCGTTGATCGAAATTCGGTCGATCTAATCAAAATTTAAGCGTATGTAGCATACGCTCCATGACCGGGAAGGTTTGTCCAAACTTTGCCTCAATAATTGGGCCAACCGGAAAGGTTCCAGGGGAATCGGTCGCACTTGGGATGTCCTCCTAGTGCATCCGATGAACTTTCATGTTTTTGAAAAGTTTGAATTATGTTCCGAAGTGTAGGATATCGTCTTGAGAAGTGTGCCAAAAAAGACACTTTTGTGGAGCGTCTGTGATACGCTCCGCGGGTGTTTGAAAGTGGCTGTTTTCGTTTGATGTGATTGAGGGCTTCGAGAAGCGATCTATTCGATCGGACCGTTCCGATGGAAAGTACTCTGGAAATACTTTCTAGGATTTCCAAATTTACGCATTTCTCAAGTCGTTTGACGAAATGTTTTGATTAAGGAATCGAAGAAAAAGTCAACCTTGGCGGAGCTTATGTGAGATGCTCTAGGGGTTCCTGAAAGTCATGGTTTGCACACCGTATGATGGAGGGCTTCGGGGGGCGATCTATTCGATCGAACTGTATCGATGGGAAGATCTATGGACGAGCTTTCGAGAATTTCCTGATTTACGCATTTCTCAAGTCGGTTGATGGTGCATTATAACCAGGGAATCGGGGGAAAAGACAATTTAGGCGGAGCGTCTGCGAGATGCTCTAGGGAACTTTTATCGCGTCATGTAAGCTTAGTGTCATAGGGTGTTCCTTGGGTTAAACAAAGGCGTGCGGTGAAATCCTTTGTTCGAAAACCCAAGACCGGTGCTGTTTCAGGGCGTTTTTGGCTCCCAGGGGCAAAACGGTCATTTTAACCGGAGTTGGTTGGAAGTGGTCAAGAATGGTCTAATATATTGTGTTAGGCGTGTAGGGCTATTCAGGGATAGTTTTGAGAGAGTTTATCGTCGTTCAGCGGGGTTCGTGCCGTGCTGAGTCGTTCAGGGGCAAAATGGTCATTTTGACCAGAGTGAGCCGGAATAGGACTAGATTTGGACCAAATGGTGTGCGGGGGACGCCTGATGGCTTGACAACATTATGGAAGGATGGACTTATAGTTTTGAGGTATTTTGAACTTTCCCAAAACGTGCCTGGAGGCCTAAAAGGGCAGGTTTGGTCATTTTTCACCGAGTCGGGCTAGCAGGCACCGGTGTTGACCTAGGTGTTAGTTTTCGAGACCGCCCGGTCTTGGAAAACTACCTGTGCGATGTTGGTCTCCAAGAATGCTCGTTCTTAGAGAGCTGCCTGTAGGGGTGATATTGGTTCCTGAGAACGCCTGGTCCTAGAAAGCTACTTAGAAGGGTGGTGTTGGTCTCCAAGAACGCTTAATCCCGGAGAACTACCGAATGACGGACATTCTACATTGGTAGGCTAGCAGGCGCCAGAAGTGAACCGTTTAGAATTTGACGAGGTGTTGGTCCCTGAGATCGCCCGATCTCGGAAAGTTACTTGGATGGCGTTGGTTTTCGGGACCGCCCGGTCCGCAAAACTGCCTGGAATAATGGTGCTTAAGGCTCCGGCGGATCCTTATGGGCCCGAGAAGTGGCCAGCTGGTTGGATTGGAGATTGAAAGGCTCATCTTGAGCCTGCACGTGTTGTGATGTTGGAAACCGAATCCGGTCGGGCCAGAGATTGTCGAGCGGGCAAAAATGGAGTGCTTACAATATGAACCCATGGCGAAACTCATTCCTGCCAAGTACCGATGCATCATAGCCTTCCGGCAATGTAGTGAAGTAAGGAACCGGGATCTGCTATTATTGTTGAACATCATCATCGGAATCGTTCATTAAAGTGACATCTACATCTTCATCTGATTGTTCCGACTGTATACCCGGAGACCTTACATTCAAATCAAAATCCCTAGGCATGAATCGGTAGCCTGATTCAACCATATGCTGCACTGTATTCATACCGTCACTATATCCCATTGTACGCTGAATTGTTGACATACTACTCGACCCAATGCCATCATCTGCGAATGAACCATGGCGACCACTTTGCTGTGTGTTGCGCATCTGAAATGAACTACCATGTTGGTCCATTTGATGTGAATATGGCACAGTGTGACCTACAGTGTCTTACCCTAATGTCAGCATCGTTGAGAAATTCCACGTTGTTGACGTATTTTCCTGATCCGCTAGCATTCTACCATACCCCGAAATGTCACCTCACATTCGATCTGCTACAAGGTCCACAGCTACTGGTGTATTCTCTACTTCAACATAAAGCTCGCTGCATTGCATCCATAAATTTTTCTGTGGTAGCCATAAGGCAATTTGCAATGTTCAGTCATCGTTGATTGACAGTTTCTTATATATGACTGAGCCCCCTTCAATACTGTATGGAAATCTGCATATTATTTTTATCCTTATATTTTCTCCATCCTTGACAACTAGGGGCATGATCATAGCTTCTAGTTCAGATAGTTTGCATTGTAACGGCATACTGCAACATGTCTAATACTCTATGTTGTACACCATCCCTTCATTACGATCTTTCATTATTTCTCCACCCCAATACATCATTGCCACTGTCTCATCTATTTTTGTGTCCTGTTATCAATAATTTCGTAAATCAATTTTATATTTTTTCTATAAATTTCGTAAATCAATTTCTTATTTTTTAATAAATTTTATATTTTTACAATAAATTTTGTGTTTTTACAATAAATTGGTAATTAATATTTATTGACTTGTAAATAAATTTAGTATTTTACAATAACCGTGTAAATAAATTTCTTATTTTTTCAACAATCAATGTCATATTTTTTTAATAAATTTTTTATTTTTACAATAATTACGTGTTTTTACAAATATATTCATTTTCTTATATACATTTCGTATTTTACAATACCTTTTTAAATAAATTTTTTATTTTTCAATAAATTTAATTTTTCAATAATTTCATAAATATATTTCCTATTTTTTCAATAATTTCATAAATCAATTTTCTATTTTTTTTTATAAATCAATGTCTTATTTTTTCAATAAATTTTGTATTTTTAGATAATTACGTGTTTTTACAATAAATTGGTAAATAATATTTATTTCGTATTTTACAATAACTTTGTAAATAATTTTTGTATTTTTTCAATAATTTCATAAATATATTTGGATAGAAGGAAATCCTATCCATGATGATATACAGCATTCACGTAGACTACATTGTTTGGCCTAGACCAAATGATTGGTTTAAGTGCAAGAATAAATCCTACCTTGGCCATTTTGAAATTTGAATTAAGAGAGCTGAGGCCATGTGATCTGCAGGTGCATGGCTTTAGGTTCAACCTTTTAGGGATATGAATTAGGACTATCTGAATGGAAATTGGTTAGTGTTGTATATGTCAAATTTCTTTAATAGGGCCAACTGATTTCCCTCCATTCCCATCAAATCTTAATGTTAGATGGACGAACAGCACTTGAGCTATAGATATAAATAAAACAAATATTTCTATTACACACTTAAACAAGACAAACAAGATAGGTAAAGTTTATAAGAGCTTACCAAAAAATAAGATGATTGTCGAAGTACAGGAATTTGTCGGAGTGACGGGGCTAATGAAGATCACTACATTGGAATTAATTATAATATTAGTGATTTTCAAATTATATTATAAAGTAATTATATATTCAAAAAAATACAATAAGTTACCTGCTTTGAATTTTCTGTCAAAGATGAGATGCTGAAAAATAAAGAAAAAAGAGAGTGAGGGAGAAAGAGAAGGTCACCAAAAAATAAAGAGTGAGTGAGAGTGAAGAGAAGGAGAAAAAGTTAGGAGACAGTGAGGGAGCCTAAATGAAAGAACAAGAAAAGAGAGGGATGTGAGGGAGAGGGGAGGGGGGGCTGCCAAAGTGAGGGAGAGAAAAGAAGGGGGAGAGGGGGGGGGCAGCTGGACGTGAGGGAGAGAGGGAGAAAGGGGGGGGGGGGGGGGGGGGGGGCCTTGGCAAAGTGAGTAAAAGATTTTTTTGGGTTTTGTTGCTGGTGTTTTGGGGGGAGGGGTGTGTTGTGGTGGGGTGGGGTGTGGTTGGGGTCTTGTGGTGGGTTGTTTTTGGGGGGTTTTTTTGTTTTAGGGTGTTTGTTTGTTTTTTTTGTTGATGTTTTTTTTTTTTGTTGTTTTTTTTTGGTTGTTGGTTCGGGTTTTTTGTTTGGGGGTGGTGTTTGTGGGTTAAGAAGGGGGCAGGGGCAGCAAGTGGACGTGTGAGGGAAAGAAAGAGGGAGGGGGGGGGGGGGGGTAAAGTGGGATGTGAGAGTAAAAGAGAGATAGATCCGTGAGTGTAAAAAAAAAAAAAAAAAAAAAAAAAGTTACGTAGTTAGAGACTGCGTTTTACAGAGAAACGTAGTCTCGGATTGCGTTTCTCTGTAAAACGTAGTCCACAACTGCGTGTTACAGACAAACGCAGTCTAAGGTTGCGTTTTTCTGTAAAACGCAACTTTGAATTGCTTTTTTTTTTTAAAACGCAATTTTGAATAACATTAGTTTGGTAAAAAAACCTAGATAGTCTCTGGAATTTTATTTATTTATTTATTTTTTGTCCTTTAATTGCATGACGCCATCAACCTCTCAATTGTTTATCACCAAATTATTATATTCAGCCTATAGCTACCAAGACACAATCAAAACTCTCACCAAATTGTAAAGGGAATTTCAAAATTCTTGCAAAATTTTGAAAAAAGTTGTTAGAAACTCTTGAAAATTCTAGAAAAATCTTGAGAATTTTTCAAAAATACTATCTTTTATAATTTTTAGGATAAATTATAGTGATCTCCTTTGAGATTTCTGATAAACACAAATAATTTTCTTGTGATTTTTAAAATAATAGTTGCATCCCTGCTTTTGTTATTGGTGACATATTCCCTCACTGTACACCTGCTGTTTGTAACGGTGATGAAAAAACTGATGTCATTTGTTAATTTTTTCAAAATACCAATTGTACCGTTATTTAAAAGGAGAATAGTGGGCTGAAAAAAGTTAAATCAATTTACACCTGTGAAACCAAGCACCCCACCTACCACTGGCAATCACACCACCCATAAACAACTCCACGACCCAACTCCTCCCTGCCTCCTCATCCTCCTCCCTTCCTCATCTTTTACCCATTTAGCCCTTAATTAAGAACTGTACTCACAAACCAGAATTAAGAATTGGTTAGGTTTCAGTAAGGTGTTGTTTAAGCGCGAGTGGCCCAATCTGGTAAGGTTTGGGATTCAAGGGATGAAAATGGTGGATTTGGTTGGTCTATGTGAGAGAAGTGAGAAAGGATCGGTGGGATTGATTATGTTTGGTTATTGTGATGTGTGTGAGTTAGGTTTGTTTGGTTACAAAAATAAGGAACTTTGAATATTATGTTAATTAGTTCGATAGAAGGGTAAAACAGTAATTGTACTTGAAAGGTTAACGGTTGTTAGTGGACAACTCTGACAGGGTAGCTAGTGTCATTTCAAAAATGTCGAGGGAGCTGTCTGTAATTATTATAAATCTCAAGGGTAGTTATTGTAATTTACCCTAGTTTTTATTAGTTTTCATGCTTTTAAAGCCGATTTTTTAAATGATAATAATTATAGGTCAAAATAATTAGGCTTAGAATTATTGCACTGGGCTCGTCTGGCAACATATTGACCACTTGGGCTAGAAAATGTCCAAATTCACCAGTACCCAGATAAAGACCCCAATTGTGGTAAATTTAGCCCAAATCTAGCAAAGACCAAGTCGGTGGTGCATACGCAAGTCCATTCCTAAAATAATTAGGATACTAAATAATTATCCAAAAGAGATTAACTCTTAAGAGGAGACAGAATACAATTCTCTATAGGATTAAAGCATTCTGAGCACTATAAATACCCTATACCATTAAGGTGTAAGGTACATTCACTTAAGTTCTAACTATCTAATATTTTATTCGATTTATTGTGATTAAACTTGCTAACTTAATCATCGGAGTGCCTTTGGCCCAAAAAGGGTCAAGACATTCTCATCGTCTTCTTCTTTTGCAGATTGCTTGTGCTCGTCAATACGATTTGAGAGTTGAACCAGGCCTTCTCAAAAAATTCCACCTACAATTGGCGTCATCTGTGGGAAAGTCTACACAATGATGAGTACCAGTTATCTCAAAGGAGGAGTTGACCCTACCAACAAGGAATTAAATGACGACCATGACGTCCATAGTCACGACGGCACAAGTCAATCAAGTTGGCATGATGATGATCCAATGCAAACTCTAAGAGGACACTTTATCAGATCAGAGATACGATTCCCTGGAGGTAATCGACCAGAAGGACAAGAGGGTCTAGGATGAGCTTTGCAGTATGCTCGAAATCCAAACTGCCGAAGGAATCACCATAGGAACTTGAATCTATCACCATCCAGTGGCCGCGTACCCAGCAATTTATCACTCTAAACAATTGACCAAGAACTCTGACAGGGGGACAAATAGATTGCCCACTTTAGGTCAACAATTGAGGCGATGAGCGAAGCAATCGCCAGACGGGATGGTAAAATACTTGGGAGATCACTAGACTAGCGTCAGAAAAGGAGGTCAAATTTAAGAAACATGAACTCATTAGCCGCAAGCGCAACAGGGAGCTATATAGCTAGTACAGGGCACTATATGGACCGACATGAAGATCGGCAGCCACAAAGGAATCAAACACCAGCGAGAGACTTGGCAAGGATTGAGCCAGAGTAGCAGGATTGGGACAAGTGGCTAGAAGATTGGCTTCACAACTGGGATCAGCACCAAAAGGGGTGGATAGCACATGATGTAGCCAAAAGAGCCCTAGACCAGATTGTTTCCACCCCATTCACAAAAGAGATTGATGCATGTCGACCTCCCAAAAGCCCCACCAAAGTTTACGCCTTATGATGGAAAGTCGAATCCCATTACCCATGTTCGGCACTACAAACAGATGATGGCGCTACGGAGCTATGATGATTCACTCATGTGCCAAGTTTTCCCTTCAAGCCTAGGAGAGGTAGATTTACGATGGTTCGATAAGTTGCAATCCAAATCAGTGTCAAGTTGGAGACAACTTGTCAAGCTATTTACAAACCGTTTCATAGCAAATAGCAAACAGCCCAAGGAGGTAAACTCTTTGTTGACCTTGCAAAAGAAAGATGATAAGGGATTGCACGCTTATGCAAAGACAAACTGGGAGGCCTATAATGAAATAGAGGACTACAACAAGCAGCTAGCTGTTGCACAGTTCAAGATCGGCCTTCCTAGGGAACACCAATTAAGGTAATCACTCATGAAGAAACCAGTCACGTACATATAGGACCTGATGCTGAGGATTGAACAGTATACACGGGTGGAAGAAGATGCAGCACTGTCGACGCAGGAGAAGGTCGGCGAGAAGACTGAGAAGAAAGATGGGTGTGAAAGCAAAACAACAATAATAGTCGAGACAGAAAAGCTACGAAAAGGGGTTAATACAATCTTCAAGGACCCAATTTACAAGATTTTGCCCCAAATACGAGACAAACCCTTTCTTCAAGTGGCCCCCAAAGTTGGGAGGAGACCCTGCCGCACGAGACCAGAGAAAGTTTTGCTCTTACCACAGCGAAAAAGGGCATTAGAAGGAGAATTGCCGACATCTTAGAGCCACTTGGAAGAATTAGCAAAAACAGAACACCTTGACCAATACATTGATCGAGAGAAGAGCAAGCAGGAGACAGAGCAGATAAAGCAGGAAGTTGCTCCCTAGAAGGAAATCAAAATTGAACCTGTCCAAATAATCAATGTCTTTCATGGATTGGCAGAATTAGTAACTATAGACCCACATAGTTACCGGGAGGAGATCCAGAAAGCAGCACACCTGAAGGAGGTTATGCAATTGGAAGCCCCAAGCAAAAAGGTAAAGGCCGGCAGCAGTGCTGAGGCCATAACCTTCATCGATGATGACTTGGTAGAGGTGTAACTGCCACATAATGATGCGTTGGTAGTCACGCTACGATTAGAGGGCTGTGATGTATAAAGGTTACTGATTGATCAAAGAAGCTCCTCCGAAGTCATGTTTTACAATCTTTTCAAGAAGCTAGGATTGAAGGGCACCGATCTCCATCCGTAATTGAACCCCTTGGTCGAATTCAGCTCGGACCTAGTTTAGCCGCTAGGAAAGGTAATTGTCCCGGTTATTGCTAGAGGGATTACTATTCTGACAAAGTTCCTGGTGGTTAATGTGCATTCTCCCTACAACGCAATCATAGGTCGGACGTGGTTGCACCTCATGAAAGCCATACATTCGTCCTGCCATTAATTGATCCATTTTCCAACCTCAGAAGGAGTTGGAGAGATAAGAGGGGACCAGGTAGCAGTTAAACAGTGCTTCTTGACGGCATGTGCCATTAAAGGAAAAATGGGTAAGGTACAGATGATGGAACTTCACGAAGACACCCCCATGATCGATGACGTCGGGCTATTACCAGAAAACAAGGCCGTTGAGGATTTGAAGAAGGATTACATAAATCGAGATAATGAAGAAAAGCACTTTGTTCTCGGCACCTCTTTGTCTAAATCTGAGGAGAAATCATTGATCAATCTATTGATGGAGCATATTAAGGTGTTCGCATGGACACTTTATAACATACCGGGAATAGACCCAGATGTGGCCTGCCATAGACTTAGTGTGGACCTACAGTGCCGACCTATAGTCCAAAAAGGGAGAATAGCAGCTACTCAACAGGTGGATGCTATGATCGAGGAAGTGGACAGGCTCTTTGAAGCGGGGGTGAAAGGGAAATCTACTACCCATGCTGGCACTCGAACACAGTAGTGGTGAAGAAAAAAAATGGCAAGTGGAGGATTTGTATTAACTTCACAGACTTTAATAAAGCATACACCGAGGACCCTTTCCCCCTTTCAAAGCTCTACCAGCTTGTGGATGCAACGTCTGGATATGAGAGGATGAGTTTCCTAGATGCCTACCATAAGTACTACCAGATCCTACTCTATGAAGAGGACCAAGAAAAGACGACCTTCATGACCCCAATGGTATTTTCTGTTACAAAGTCATGCCCTTTAGTTTGAAGAATATAGGCGCCACCTATCAAAGATTGGTCACCAAAATGTTTAAGTAACACATCAGCAGCATTATCGAAGTGCACATAGACGACATAGTAGTCAAAAGCAAGGTCGGCAAACAGCACTTGGTCGATCTAAGGGAAGTGTTTAACATTCTCAAAAGCCATAAGATGAGGCTGAATGCCTCTAAGTGTGTGTTTGGGGTAAGCTCTGGAAAATTTCTTGGATTCTTGATTACACATTGGGGGATTGAAGTAGATCCGAATCAAATAAGTGCAATCCAAAATATCCAGGCCTCGAAAAACATCAAGGAAGTTCAGAAGTTGACCGGGATGGTAATGGCTCTCAACCGGTTCATCAACCGATCTTTAGATAAGTGTTGGCCATTCTTCTAACTTTTGAAGAAACGGGAGTAGTTCAATTGGACTCCTAATTGTGACCAGGCCCTCGTCGACTTAAAGAAGTACCTGGCCCAGCCACCTTTACTGTCTACGCCGCTGAAACATAAAGAGCTCTATTTCTATCTAGTAGTATCAGACCACGCGGCAAGCTCCATCCTACTTTGACAGCAAGACAAGTAGTAAAAACTAGTCTACTATGTCAGCAAAACTCTTTTGGGAGCAGAGAGTAGGTATCTTCCACTGGAGAAGCTGGCCCTAGCGTTGGTAATAGCGTCATGAAAGTTAATGCACTACTTCAGGGCCCACACAATCAACGTCTTTACTGAGTATCAGTTTAAGCCACTACTCAAAAGAGTCGATTTCTCGGGAATACTAGCAAAATGGGCGGTGGAGTTGGAAGAGTTCAACATCAAATTCTTACCCAGGTCGGTAGTAAAAGGTCAGGTATTAGCTGATTTTCTATTGAACTGCCCCAAGAACCCATTCAGACACTTGATGCCGATCAAGTAAATGGCGGACCCTCCTTGGAGTTATGGCAGATTACTGATCATTGGAAGCTCTTTGTTGACGGAGTATCCAACAATAGGGGGCAAGATCAAGCATAGTCCTCATCACGCCAAATAGCGTGGCATTGGAGCAGGCTATAAAATTGGAGTTTATTGCATCAAACAACAAGAAAAAATACGAGGCTCTGCTAGCCGAACTATGCCGGGCTACAGAGCTCAAGATCACCGAGATAGCTATTTATTCAGATTCCTAATTGGTGGTTAACTAGATCATGGGTGAATATACGTCAAAAAATGATATGATGATGCAGTACTTAGGAAAAGCAAAAGAGCTGCACAACAAATTCAGCACATACAAGCTCTATGAGATCAGCCACGATAGTAACGCTCATGCTGACGCCTTGACAACTCTGGCAGCTGCCCTAAAGTCGGGATAAAAAAGAACAATTCACGCGGAGACATTGTTCAGCCCAAGCATATTCCAAGAAGAAGTACAAGCCCTGGCTATCGAGCAATTAGGACCATCTTGAATGGATCCAATCATCTCCTACCCCGACAAGAACACATTGCCGGAAGACAAAAATGAAGCCAGAAGAATAAAAAAACAAATCATTAAAGTACTGGCTATCGCTTGAAAAGGAGTTATATAGAAGATCATTCACTGGCTCCTATCTTTATCGTGTCCACCCCGATAAAGTGCAGGACATTTTGTTTGAAATTCATGAAGGTATCTATGTGAATCACGTGGGCGGAAGATCTCTTGCTCCCTGAACTATTTCTCAGGGCTGTTGGTGGCTCTATATGCAAAAAGATGTCGTCCGGTATGTGCTGAAGTGTGAAAATTGCCAAAAGTTTTCACCAATCATTCACCAACTTGCCGAGGACCTCACAACCATTATCAGCCCCTGGCCCTTTGCACAATTGGGATTAGATATAATCGGTCCGCTACCCGAGCTTCAGGAAATAAGAGATTCCTCATAGTGGCAACTGATTACTTCACCAAGTAGGTGGAAGTAGAGTCCTTATTTACTATAAGAGAAGTTGATGCTAAGAGGTTTGCATGGAGGAGCATCGTTACAAGATTCGGCATACCTCGTGCACTGGTGTCAGATAACGACACCCAGTTTGACTGCAGCATGTTTAGAGAATTTTGTAGCGGACTTGAGATTAGAAATTACTACTCAACACCAGCCTATCCACAGTGCAACGGGCAAGCCGAAATATCAAACAAGACTGTGTTAAATGGAATTAAAAAGAGACTGAAAAAAACTAAGGAAAGATGGGTTGAAGAGCTGCCGAGTGTCTTGTGGTCTTACAGAATGACTCCAAGGAGATATACTAAAGAAACTCCTTTTTCGATGGCATATGAAGTGGAGGCAATAATACTCTTAGAAGTCGGACTCCCTACCATCAGATCGATAGCATTTGACACCGGCCTTAACGATCAGACTTTGGCACAAGACCTTGATCTTATTAAAGAAAAAAGGGAGGCAGCCCTACTCAAACTTACTGGATATCATTAGAAACTAAGTCAAGCCTACAACAAACGAGTCCAGCCAAGAGTTTTTGCTCCCGGTGAACTAGTGCTTAGGAAATTATTGGGGGCAACGAAGAATCCGGCAGAGGGGAAACTCAGCTAAAACTGGAAAGATCTTTACAGAGTTGTGTCCCAGGTCAGTGTGAAGGCAAACCGACTGGAAACTGTCGAAGAAGGGCTACAACTACCTTGACCATGGAACGTTAACAATCTTAGGAAGTTTTACCAATAAGAGTCTTCTTATTTCCAAAGGAAGTAATCACCAACAACAATACTTTGTTGCATACTATCAATAAAATTTAGAGTTATTCTGCAAATCTACATGTCTATTACCATTCCAGCAAACAAGCACTAAAGCAAAATAAAAACCAAGTGTAAAAGCTTGGTCTTGTCCAAGTTGGGCAGGTCGGCTAATGAATGGTATACAAAACCAAGTGTAAAAGCTTAGTCATGTCCAAGTTGGACAGGTCGGCTAATGAAGGCCACAAAAACCAAAGCGTAAAAACTTGATCTTGTCCAAGTTGAGCACGTCAGCCAATGAAGGCCACAAAAATCAAGCGTAAAAACTTGGTCCTGTCTAAGTTGGGCAGGTCGGCCAATGAAGACTACAAAAACTAAGTGTAAAAATTTGGTCCCGTCCTTTAAATTTCTAAAATAA
Organism: Euryodendron excelsum; assembly: GCA_033060915.1. Lineage (NCBI taxonomy): Eukaryota > Viridiplantae > Streptophyta > Magnoliopsida > Ericales > Pentaphylacaceae > Euryodendron > Euryodendron excelsum. The sequence continues at coordinate 3,213,407 of CM065392.1, read as the reverse complement.
TTAAATTAATTGAAAAATCTAGTTACTAAGTCGCATTCAATTATCATAGGTTACCGTTTATTTGTAGAAAGCAATGCATGCGGTGTTAACAAAAAAAAAAAAGAAAAAAAATAAAATAAGGATATGGCATGGAATGAAGTGATTTTGCCTTAAATTTCAACAAGACAAATTAAAAGGGTGTGCAGGGTCGGTTGTTAGTTATAGTATTAATTTGAACTCAGACTTGAAACGACCTTGTAATGGAATCAATTCGACTTGACTTGAATTGGTTCGTGTTGGCTTGGATCAATTCCATGGTTTGGTTCAAGATCGGGTTGAGTCCTCTATTTTTAGATAAAAGTTTGTTTTATTCATTTAAAAGTTAACAAAATATACTCAAATTTGCATCCTTAATTTGTCAAAAAACTTAAAAAATTTAAAGATATTTCTACAATATGTATATAATTTCGTAACATAAATCCATCGGCTATTGAGCTGTGTTTGGTCTTGAATTGGGTCTCGGGGTTAGTTTTGATGGTCAGGTGTTTGACTCAAGGGCCGACCAGAAGTGAATCATTTTGGGTTGGCTTAATTCTCAGGTAATTCGCTTCTTTTGTGCGCCCATAATATATAGTAATGTGGTGTATTGCCATTCAAACTAACCGCATGAATCCTTTTTTCGTTTTCAAATTTATATATATTTTTATAATTTTATAATTAGCACTTGAACAAGTCAATTTCATCGCCACAAGTTGAAGTATTATTTTTTTAATAGTATTGGTGCTATAACCTTGGACCTTTGTTTGTCGAAAAATATTTCCAACATCTATTTAGTTTGAAGATGTAATTATTTAGAACAAACTATGCCTTTAGTTTTGGAACATGCATTTTTTTTTTGTTTCTCTTCATTACACCTCTATTTCAATTAGACATTATTAATGTCACATTAAATAGAACATGATCACACATGTAATCGTACCTGCGAAAGACACCTTAACATATACTCTTAAAAGAACGCAGCGGAATAGAAATGCCATTGATATACAAGCATAAACGAACCTTACATACTCTAGTGTACATCATACAATTAATTAACTTAAATATGAGATTAAGAAGTTAGGGTCTGACACTCTTTCTTTATTAATTTCTACTAAGATTATTTATTTTTACTTATATATTTTTTTGGCCTAAAACAATCCAATTTTTTATTCCAAAATATCTAAAATGATTAAATTTTCCCAACTTTGCAATATATTGCATGTTTAAACAATGAATAATAATATTTCCAAAAAAATAAAATAAAGATACTATATATTATTTTCATTTATAATGCTATTAAAGGTAGACGTAGGACTCAAAATCAATAAATCCACGTGAGACTGAGACCTAATCACTTTTGCGGTAAACTAGTATCAATTAACGCTAATTGGTAAACTAGTATCAATTACTGTAAATAAGATTTTTGCATTATGAAAGTAAAAAATCATAACATAAGTAATACTTAAAAATATGAATACTACCTAACTGTATACATTGAGTTTTTTTTTTTTTTTTTTTTCCAAAAAAATGTAATGAAAAGTGAGATTTGTGTAGTGTTTTTTTTTTATTTTTTATAAGCAAAACTTAGCATAACTCATCATCGCTCTAAGAGCATATCTAACCGACCTTTAAATATTCAAATCTAAAGGTGGGTTATAAATTTGGTCCTTCAATCCACTTTTATCTTTTAAAAAATTTGAAAAAATGAAGAACCTTTATTTGCCACCTTCAAATTTGAAGGTTCTCTTCATTTTATTATTTATGTGGGGCTAAAACACTAATTACATGGGACTCTTGTACTAATTATTATTTTAAGTCTAAATAATTTATTAATGCATTATTTACTACTTAAATACTATTTAAATAAACATTTAATTTAAATTTTCAATTAATTCATTAATTTTTTTACTTTGTTAAATATTTATTTAATTTGAGATTTTTTATATGTGGAATAAATAAATTATTTGTATTTTATTTGCGTTTATTTATCTTGAAATTATTATCTATTCAAATTAAAAAATTATGTTTAGTTTACTGATTATTTATTTATTCTAAAATTTTTTAATCAATAGAATCAATAAATTCTTTTTTTTTAATCGTACTACTCAGCCTTTTCACTTTGAATTTTTTTTTTACAAATTTTTAAAAATTTCTATCAAAAATAACAATTAAAATTTCAACATTATTGAAAATAAAAAAATAATTTCCTTGAATGATTTACATAAAAATTTATATTTTGAAGTTGATTAATTAGATTAAAAAAATGATAATAAGTAATTATATTTTAAATAAAATAGGAGCAAAATATGTGATTTTTGACTTTTTTTAATATAAAAAATAGTAATTTGAACAATAAATAGTGAAAATAAAAGTGAGTGAATTAGAGTAATAATGTAAAAAAGTAAGAGCCATAAACTATAAATTTAAAAAAAATGTTAAAATGCAGATGAATTTAAAAATGCACTAATAAAACAAGCCAATTTGATTGACCCCTCTCGTACTGGAGTTGGCCTAATGGCATAGACTTACTACTCTGCTTATGTGTTCGAGTTCAAGACCCCGGCTTTCTCTCCATCCCATAGGCTACGTAGATAAAAATAATATACATATATTTTTAATGTTACTTAAAAACAGCTATTGCTACTGTTTTTTTTCTCCTTGTAATCGAACAACTATTTCTGCTTAGATTCAGGATTTATAGAGGGCGTGGATTTAATATAGGAGTAATGACGCTTCACCATCTTGAAGTTTATGTTAAAATCAGATAATTCTTACGTAACTATTTACAATTTAGACTTAATTACAAAATAAATAGAACTGTAACAAATTTAGTGAAACTGACAACTTTTTATTTTGACATAAGAATAAAAAATTATTTTTTAGATATTCTATTTAGGAGGATATAATGACGAAAATATTCATGTGACCAAATTACAACAGTTTTTATTCATTTTACAGTTAAATTTAAATAATTATATATTTATTTTTAAATCATATGAGATTTTTTTAAATTTTCTCTTAAACTGGGAGGGAGTAAAATTTAATTACTCCTCTAATATATGAGGGTAAAAATCACAAGAGTGTTAGAGATCTACAAAAAAAATAGGTGCTTACCGCGTAATGGATTTTTTCCGAGGCTGCCCATTTATTTGGTTTGCGTAATAAAGAAACCTCAGCCGTCAGATTATCCATGTTGAATTATCAGCCCTAGGTCATCGAAATTATTCCCCAAAGGACCACTCATCATCGTCACCAGCAGAAGGTGAAAGGTAAAGAGCCCGTTTGGAGCTGGGGAGAAGAGAGGACAAGAGAGGATAAATAGGAAGAAAAAATTAATTTTTTTAAAATTTTGTAAAAAAAAAAAAAAATAATTTAAAATTTTTTTCACTTTTTTTTAAAACTGTTAAAAACTTGAAAAAAAAAAAGAAATAAAATGAAAAATCACTATTTATTATTATTTTTATTTAATTTTATCTAATAAAAAAATTAAAAAAATAATTTTTTTAAATCAACCCCGTCCCCCTCTTTTTTCTTTATTTATTTTTATTTTTTTTCTTTCATTTCATCTTCTCTTTACCTTTCTCTAAGAAACCCTCCGTTACTTCCGTGAAAAAAGAAATTACCTGAAAAAAATAAAAAAGAAAAAGGGAAACAAAAGAGAAGCGCCTCGTTTTACTCAAATTCATATATAAGATTATATATACGTATATATGTATGTATATTTTCCGGATCTGAGAGACTCGTCGGAACGCATCGGCGCTAAAACCCGAGCGCCCTCTGAAAACCCTAACAACATCCAGAACCGAAACCCACGGCCGGCGTTGCGGTTCCGGCCCTCGTTCTCTCTAGATCTGTCTCTTTATCTCTCTGTATATATTTTTTCGTGCATATACATATATTTCCGCCGACCGACCTTCCCATACGTGTCTCTTCCACTCTCCCTCTCTGTATCATTTCTTTTCTGTAAATTTGCTCCCATTATTTGCATTCGAAGGAGCTGACAACGGAGGACCAGTACTTCGTTTGCTTTATTTTCCGGAAAAGATCGAAAAGCTTCTAGCTGGTGAGTTCTGGTATATATATGTGTGTATGTATCTATGCAGATGTCTTTTTTAAGGTTTCTGTTTATTTTGTTTTGTTTATTTCGAGGGACTGTCTTAGCCTTCGTTTGGTTGTTGAGAAATTGGAAGGAAAGTTCGGTCTAGACTTAGTTGGGTCTGGGAGGTCTCTGGTTTTATCGGCTTTCGTGTGATGAGAACTTAAGGATTCACAACTATTCATCCTCGTTTACGGTCATGCAATTAGCGTATGATATTATTCCTGTCTAGTGGTTGCTGTGAAATGTAAAAATGCAACTAGTTTTTGGCAAATTTCAACGAGAAAAGGACTAGCAATATTTTGACTCAGTGATGCCTCTCCTGGGACTTTTTTCAATCTAAACCCACAGTTGCGCTTTCGAGTTTGAACTTCATGTTATTCAGACTCAACCAAAAATTACGACGACACATGACACGGCTTGCCATACTTTAAAAAAAGGGGATGTTGCATTAACATTTGGAACTTTACTTAGCTCTCTCCCTCTTGCTCTCACTCTCTCTCCCTCGCCCTCTCCCTCTCTCGTTATTATTCTTCCTTTTGGGTAGGGGTGGGAAATTCCTGTTAGTTTTCGTAGTCTTAATTTGATGAGCATCATGGTTTTGTGGAGTTACTGACTTATGTTATGATAACCCGGTAATGTTTTCAAGACATTGCTTTTGTTCCCTCACTTCCAATGAAAGATGGTTAAACCAATTACTCTGGTTATTGAGCTTGTTGTTTTGTGAAACTCAGTGAAGTGTCAGTTGGGGTTTGCTACTGGTTATTAGTTAGCAAAAATATATCTGGTTTGATGATGTGGGTGTTCTACAGCCGAGCTAAGGTTTGAGTTGGTGTTGAAGTGACGTAGACAGGCCTTTTGTTCATCAAAATGGATATTCAATAAAATTCCAGTAGTTTATGGTTTGAGTCAGTGTTGAAGTGATCTAGATAGGCCTTTTGTTCATCAAAATGGATATTTAGTAAAATTTCAATGATGAATTATTGAATGCTAAGATATAAGCTAATTTCAAATATCCTTGCTGTGGTGTTGGATCTAATGAGTCTTCATATCAATGTTCGATAGAGAGTCATTGAGAGAAGTTTTTACATGATGAAGGAAGGCTATCAAATTATCAGTTCAATTTTTACGAGGCTATGACTTTATAAATTTATTCTTAGGGTTCCATTAATATAGATTTTGTCTCACTAAGGTTGTTGATTGACCGCTCTAAGAAAGTAGAAGGAATCCCAAACATGGTTAATATTGACTTGGAGGTTGATGGTATACAGGGGAGATATATGGTGAGCTTAAGATAAGAAACGATTGCCAATTAACCCTACCAAAGCATTAATGTGATTAAAGACATGTATGATGGAGCAATACTAGATTGAGTAAAAGTGAAGGAGATTTGTAGTTTGATCACCATAGGTAGACATTAAGAGTTTCATTCAGCCCATTGTTTTTGTTTTTGGTTATGGATGAAATTTATATATTTAGGAAATATGTTGTTGTGTATGTTGCTTACAAAATTGTTTTAGATGCTTAAATAAGAGGACCTCATTCATAATATGAATGTAATTCATATTATTATAAATAGGGAGTAGTAATATTAGGGGGTCTTAAAATATTATCGGAACTAATCTTTTCAATATCTTGGGTTAATTGTACATGAAGAAGGCGAGATTGAAGAGGACCTCATTCATGGAACGTAAAAGATGAAGTGGATGAACGTTTTGGAGTATTGTGTATCAAAGGAGCGTCTATTTGGCTAGATGAAAGATGTTTACAATCGATGCACCATACTCTTATGGGCCTTTAGTTGGTGACAGATGCCAACATTTTTATCTATGTTTGAAGTATTATTTTACATGGACTTGTAAGCAGCCAATGTGGCGAATGATATGTTTTAGTTGTTAAGAGTATTGTTAGAAGCCCTTTTCTTTTGATAGGTAAATAAGATAACATATAAAAAGGCAGAAAAAAAGATGCCGCCTATGTACATAGGCTGTATATAAAAAGGACAACCCTACCGTCTCCCCAAATCTAAGATTGCCAATGAAATCAATGAAGGTGATAGAGGATTCACAAGATTCCCTTAACAAACAAAAATGAAAAGTATTTAACACAGCAGATTTCAATCTATGTACTGGCAAATGACTTGTTCAAACATCCACGTGTTTCATCTCCCTCCAAATGCACCAAATAACCCACATGGGAGCCATTGCGCAAGCCTTTCGAAGATTTCTTGCCTTACAACCTTTGTGCCAGGCTAGGAATCGTGGACACTTCGTTGGAGGAGTCGTACATGTGTCGTACATGTGTCGTACATGTGTCAGACACTCCATTTTACGTGTTCGATTTTTTTATGTATTTATGTTTAAATCGGACACTCCACGGACATGTGTGTCCCATTTTAGACACTTTAGGGACATGACGGGGCTTTAATTATAAATTTTAAAACTAGAAAATAGGGTTTATTGTGTTAATAAGAAAACTTTAAAATCTTAAAAAGAGAGAAAAATCATAGTCTGTTGGATTGAAGAAGAAGAAGAAGAAGAAGAATAGGAACAGGTATGCTATTGATATCGGAGGTTAATTTGTTTTGTGTATTTTTTTATTGATTTTATATTAGATGATGATGGATAGTTGATGAAGTGTAATGACATTTTAATGTTTGTAGTAGTTTATGACTCTATGGTATTATATATTGATAGAAAAACTTTTTTGTTGTTGATGTATTTGTTTACTTTATTATTTTTTATAGAATGCAATTAAGTAGTGAAATATGTTTTTTTTTTCATTTTAACTGCTGTTATCTTTATATATTTTTTATTTTTTCTGAAAAATATTTATAAATATAAGATATAAAAAATGTAAAAATATATTCTTTTGCCGCACCGTGTCGTGCCCTGTATTTTTTTAAAATTGCCGCACCTATCGTGTCCAACACTTTTGTCTGTGCTCGTGCTTCTTAGGTGCTAGGATTCAAGAGAACACAATAACCGTGCCTAACATCGTTCAAAGGATTTTGTAGAATGATATTTGGGGCGAACATGGTTGCCATGTCATGTAGGGTTAATTGTAGAAAGTAGTTTTGGTTTAGTGTCTCTTAAGTTGTACAAGTGCTACAATTTGGGGAAAGCCATACACATTTGAAAATGGAGTAATAATGTTGAGTTTTGGAATACTTTGGAGGACCCTCTCTCTCTCTCTTGCTTTTTCCACTTCCTTGCCCCCTTCGCTCCTCCATCTCTATCTACCGTCTGCATCTTGCTTATCATATTTACACGAGGAATAGAAATGTGGTCAAACGTCTTGATCTTGTATGTTCCTTGCTCTTCTTCCCTCTCTTCCCTGATATTCTCTTGTGAATCAATTGGCTTGGAAGCCTTGTGTGCTGCTGTCCTCACTCTGCTCTCTCTTTCCTTGTCATCTTATAGTAAAAGAAAGATTGGCATGGTTTTTGGAGAGTTAGGTTTCATCAGGAGTTTTGTTTGGCCAATTATTATAGTTGCAGGATGGCCAAAAAAAATAAAATAAAAATTGTAGCATTAGTTATGCTGTTAAAATGAAAGTATGACACTCAAGGAAAACAGGAAGAGGAGACATTTGAAGATGCTAGAGTTGGTGCTAGACTGCTAGTTGAGGTTCTTCCATTTTTCTATTTTTAATTTTTTCCTGGTTTTTGGGGGCATAGGGTTGGGGGGTCATCTAAGCTGGTTTGCTCACATGCAAATAAGACCCATGAGTGGATTATGGAGTAATGCCCTGGCATAGGTGGGAATTTCACTACCACAGGTCAATGGTGGATGCTTGCATACTCAAGTCTAGGGCTAGAATTTGTAGAGTTTGATTTAAGATCGTATAGATTTCATAGAGAAACAGGATGAATTAGGGAGTCAGAAGACAATGTTGTATATATTTATTAGCTTTAGCTCACTTGGTTCTTGAGCAAGTTGGGATTCATATGTATTGTAGTCCCAAGTAATTTCTTTATGTTTTTGGTACAAACAAGTGAAGCAGTTAGTCTACGCCACAACCCCGTTACGGCACTAGGTGCCACAACACCAGGAGTGGGGCCTAGGTTAGACCTGGCTCAGAGTCATGCAATAGGCTTATCAGGCTATAGACACGCCCTCATGGGGCTGCGTAGTATGGATGACCCCAACGAGGGGCTATAAGGAGACTTGAAACTAAGTAATTTCTATTTCTACCTTTTGTATATTCTGATCCATTTAAAAATTTTATTTAAATTATTAAGTGAGTTGTTAGAATAAATCCCTTACAACCTGCCCATTTAAACTTTTAAATTAAAATTTTAAATGCCCTTGTATTAGGTGTCAAATGAAAGTGAAGAATGGAAGTAAAAAAGAAACTTATGTCTCATTGAATGTACATGAATTGCTAGTCTAATAATACACAAATTGGGCTGTTCAAGATCTTCGTTCTTGAGCTTTTCCTACTTATTCTATATTTTATACCCAATTATTTAGTCTGAACCTTGGACCTTGATGCATTATATGGGTTTTGAGTGATTTGGGTTCTTTACCTGATGTTTATTCACTTATTTATTTATTTACGTATTTTTATATACTGTTATTTCCTCTCTTTTTGTACTCCCTTTACTATTGGGTATTGACAAAATCCCACAGGTCTGATCTTGCAAAGTCTGACCCATCTTCTCAATGAGCAAAGGATATTAACAAACTATAAAGATTTGTTTTTAATAATAAAAGTGCTATGTGCAGTTTTGAGTTGCTTCCTTTCTCTGTAGTCTTTTGCTGTTGTTTTAGCATTTGAATAAACAAATAACCTTTTCTTAGTATAATACATTTGAATTCCTTCTAGTACATTCTAAATATAAGTCCTAAAATCAATTGCTCTAGGTATAATATGGCAAAGGAAATATGGGGTGCAGTTTGTTTATAAAATGATATCCTATGATTCAATTCAAGATGTATTCATTGGTGGTGCTGAGCTTATGCTGCTGACTCCTTTTAATTGACAGTTTAGGCTTAGTTGAGTTTTTGTATTTGATCTATTCAACCTTGTTCCAATGAGCAGTTGAACAAGCCCCTGACGTTATATGGATCTTACCATTGCCAAATTTGATTCCTTGGCAATTTTCTGCTTTCAACACTTGCATTGAAGCCCTTGCAACAACATAGTTAAGCGCCTTAGGCGTCAGTTATACTTTCTTCATGTCCGAGCTTTAGTATGGGTGCTTTGCTAAATAACAAAAGGAAAACAATTCGACAGAAATTGTATAAACTTTGTGTGCATGGTGGTGAATTGATTTGTTAATGTAGACCCCTAGTGTATAAAGTTTGTCTACATGAATGGTGAATTAATTTGTTGATGTAAAACCTTAGGGTTCATTATGATTATTTGAGTTTCCAAGTTCTAATTTTTGGATTTCGTTTTCAATATAGAAGTTGAAATACTAAGACAAAGTCAATTGGCCATTGTTTTAGTTAAATAATTGTACTTAAGATGAAAGCACTTCTTACAAGTTTTTGTTGATGTGGCTTGTTCAGATGAAGCACTATGGTGGACTTCACAATTGTGTTTTCATGGTTCCATATATTATTAGGATTCTATTGATGCCTAAAGTTTCCTTGTATGGGCAAATGGCGCTTTCTTCATAAATATGCTGTAGATCTCAAAATAAATAACGTAAAGGGATTCGGTTTATTATTTTTTCTTTTTTGGTGTAAACAAAAGAAAATGTTAATTATTAATATCTGTCATTTCTTGTATAACTTAATACATTGTAATCCATGCTAGTTAAGCTTACCGAATTATTGCTCATTTCTCTTCTCTTTTTGCAATGTCTGTTGCATCTATTCCTTTGCTCTATGTTTGGTTCATGGATTCATGAAGGGAAAGGAAAGGAAAAGGGAAAAGAGAACAGAAAATGAATTACAAAAAGCTAAACAGAAAATGAATAAATATTTTTCAAAATTCAAATTTTTTTGGTTTGATTACACATAAAAAATGAACATGTATAAGTACTTTCATTTCCCTTTTATTTTCTTTCCCTTGACAGATCCAAGATCCAAACATAGCATAAAGGATTTCAACTTGAGATAAACCATGTTTTTGGTTTTCAGCGTTTGCTTGTAGAAGTAAGAACTTTATGCACTTCCTTATGGCTACCTAAAGTAGGAAGGGTTAGTTATGCTTTCAAATTTTGGTTTATATATTTAAGATGGGCTTCTTCATGTGCTTCATTAGACCTAGGTGATAGCACCTGCTTGAGGTAGCACCTGCTTGAGGGGCATCTGGTGACGGCAATAAGCAGTCAGACAAGTGGCAAATTAGGTGATTTTGGTGCAAGATTTTTCCTGTTTGCACCTCAACCTCCCAATTTTTTCTAGTTTGCCCGAGACTGATAGTTTGTTAAAGGTAGTGTTGAACTGTTGAGAATCTAATACAATGTGCGGGAAATATATTGTATCTTGACGTTCTCCCCCCTTCTTATGTTGTATCTTTTGCTACTATGGTTCAGTTCAATGAGTGGTTGAACCATTATCTTTAATGACTTCTTTTTCTGAATGCTTAGGCCTTTCGTTATGCTATGTTTTGTTAGTTAACCATGGCCTCCAAAGGTCCAAGGTCTAAGGTTGATCATGAAACGAGGGCTAGGCGGCAAAAGGTAAAATTTTGAAAGCTATAGTTTAGGATTTATTTTTCTCGCACTATTGTTTATGTCAAAGGTGAGGATTTTTTCGGTCTTTCTAATGACAAATTGGCTGATATAGGCACTTGAAGCTCCTAAAGAGCCTCAACGCCCTAAAACGCATTGGGATCATGTTTTAGAAGAGATGGTTTGGTTGTCAAAGGTAATCGATCAATTTATGAAATAAATATATTAATTTTTTTTTATAGCCAACATTTTTAATAATGATCATATTATGCACGGGCATACACATCAAAATCACGTTTGATGACTAAAAGTACTCACTGGAGAAATTGTTGGCAGGACTTTGAGTCGGAGAGAAAATGGAAATTGGCTCAGGCAAAGAAGGTGGCTATACGAGCTAGCAAGGGCATGTTTGACCAAGCCACAAGGGGAGAAAAGAAAGTGAAGGTTCTGTTTTCCCTTCCAACAGATGAAAACATTTCATTATATATTGACAGGAGAAGGATAGAGAGTTGTTTACATAATATAGTGATGGTACCATCGGACATGGTCCTATTTATTTTTCTTTGCTTCTAATTACTGTTATTGTTACAATTGCGATCAGGAAGAAGAACACCGATTGAGAAAAGTTGCACTCAATATTTCAAAGGATGTGAAGAAATTCTGGATGAAAATTGAGAAGCTGGCAAGTTGGATAATATGGTTTTTAGTTTTATTTCATCAATTCTGTGTCGTTAGTTTTCAAATGCCTCCTATCACAATATTGTAATTCCAGGTGCTTTACAAACATCAACTAGAGCTTGATGAGAAAAAGAAAAAAGCTCTCGATAAACAGCTTGAGTTTCTTCTGGGGCAAACTGAAAGGTATAATGCTGCTTTCATGAAGTTTTTCCTATTATGTGTGGTAGTAAGAATATTCAAGATTATCTGTCTTTTGATGCTATTTTTGTTATGCATGTTATCTTTTGAATTTATACTAGGTACTCAACAATGCTAGCTGAAAACCTGGTGAATTCACCGATTTCTTGCAAACCAGTACATTCATACGCTGCTGCTCAGGAACAATTGAGTATTCAACATAAGGAAGGAGTTGAAAACGGGATAAATATTTCTGTTGGATTAGATGTTGGTAAGAATCAACTGCAGTTTGGTTGTTTTCACTTCACCCAACTGCCTTACAAGGCTAGAAAATTTGTTATCTAAATATGACGTTTTATTTGCCAGAATCTCAGTCAGATGTTGCAGATAACGATGAAGATTTTGATGTATGTTCTGAGGATGAATCGGTATAAGAATTTTCTTTGTTTCTTTATTGTCACCGTGCGCCTTTTCCTGTGATTCTAATTGACATATGCTTTTTATTGAGTTTTACATTGTTATTAAGTAACATCAAATGCAAACCAAAATAGGAAAGAGATCTAGGCCTTTGCTATGGAATTCTGGTAGGCGCGCACTGGAAACCCAGTTAAGGGCTGGGTAGGTCATACCATCTGTCCTATGGTAACAAAAGATGACGTGTGAGCACTAAGACATCATTGATTGCGAATCTGAACAAGCATCTGCTGAAGCATTGTTGATATGTACATTTATTTTGATGTTAATTTTTAGGAAATGTAACAGGTTCTTGCAGGAGTGTGTAAGAGCTACTCGTAGTTACTAGTCCCATTTCGTTTTGAAGTTGAGAACTGTGACAAGGTGTTCTGATAAGCTTTCTTGGAAATATTTTAGTGTAAGACACTGGATAATAGGACACCATGCAAATATTACTATTGGAAAACATGATGGTTAATTTTGCATAATCTCTCCAGACCTGCCTGTTTAATGAGGTTCCAGTTGAAATATGACTTGTCTGCTAGGAGACCTTTCTTTGTAGAAGCTAGTTGAAAACAAGAGAAGAAATTGAAGAGATATTCCTCCAATAAAGGGGGCACAAATTGACTTGGAGCCCTTTTTCTTGGTTATTGGGGCCTGTAACTGAACTCACCATCTCTATAGTTGTAACATATTACATTTATATGCATGTCTTATATTCTGAAGTACGCTATTTGCTATAGATGCGGCCTATAAGCTGCTTTTGTGCTCTGTCTGAACTGTATAGTTATGGGGATCATACTTATAAGAAAAAAGCTTACAATTCTGTGTGCCTGTAATAGAAGTCTTCAGTTTAAGGCTGTTATTGTTGTTGCCCTTTACAATTGGACATACTTATTTTTGACAAATAAAATTTTATGTAAAGCAAAAGAAATTGCCAGAAGAGGTGAACGTTTACAAAAATAGCTAAGGAAAATCAATGGAACTCAACATTGAGTTCCTGTATGAAGTCTACCAAAAGTTATAATGGATTCACAAAATTTTCCTTTACACCAAAAATGAAAATTAAGCATCAAACTACTCTTAAGCTTATGTATTGGCTATACAGAATATTCGAAAGTGCACTCCAAACTTTTTTATTGCTTTTCCTTCTATACCCTTCATCCTAGCAAGTAAGAAGTTGAATAACTGTAGCCGAGATCACCCATTGAGTTCCAAACATTGCTATCTCAATGTAACAGTAGATGGTCAACAGTCTCCTCCTTCTGAGACAGAATAATTGGGAAATCTATAATCTCGCTTAACCAAATTGTCAATTGTCAAAATAGAATTGAACTTCCAAATACTCCTCAAAGGGAAGGTGCTCCTACGCTCATCACTAATTTGGGTATAGAAAGATTTGTCTGAAAAGATCCCTTTATTAAGCTTCCATCTCGTACTATCCTCATTTGGACAAAATGCAATCCCATATAAGAGAGGAAGGAATTCATCAATGGCCTACATCCCCCGATCTGAAAATCTCTGATGAAAGAGTCTCCCACACAACCCATATAATGGCTATCCTCAAGTAATTAGCCACCAAAGCACCCCTATCCATTACAATGTTGTATATATTTTGGAAAAGCATTGGTAATGGATATCATACCAAAACAAAATTATCCTACAATTCCCCAAGACTAGCTCCACATACTTATGAAAGCCAGGCCAGTGCTCTTGGTCTTTGTTGATCCCTTTCCATAAGCTAACACCATACGGCTCAAGGGCTTCTTTGAATGCCCACCCTCCAACCTCTAGCCCAAACTTGCCATTGATTACCCAAAGCCAAAGATTGCCCTCCTCTGCAACATGTTGCCACAGTCACTTGCCCCACATGGCTATCTTGACCTGTCAGAAATCTCTTTTTCAACTAGAGTGCAAACTCTCTTCCAGCTTCCAAGATGATACTTGAACTCTTTCCCCAATCCTTCCTTACTTTGGAGCTTCTCCAACCTCCTCATCACTGATGGTAGATAGAGACACGAAATAGTTAGGCAAACTTGAAAGTTTGCTTTTGAATCGTGATCAATGTGACCTTCCTTCCCTAGGATAAATATTGTTTTTTCCATCTAGTTAGCCTCTTCTCAAATCTTTTCACCACACTATTCCACACCGAACTGGCTTTAAAGGGTGCACTGAGTGGTAACCCTAAATGCTTTGCAGGATGCGAGCCAAATTTAAAACCCTATGCTTTTTCCATATCCCTAATATTAATCAACTCACTTGGAGGGATAAGCTTACTCTTACCCACGATAACTTTCAACCTGAAAATTGCTTCGAAACAAATAAGCACACGTTGTAGGTATCTCAACTGCTCCTTAACGTCACAAAACCCACCGGTTTTTTCTACTAGCAGAAGATTTGTCACTCTTCTCTTACCCCTCTCTCATACTCACCCCAAAGCTAAGAAGCACGAACACTTTTAAGGAGAGTGTCAAATTTGCCACTCGTTGGATGCTCCCTGACATGTACTGGATACTTGTCCAAACGTGTTATATTATTTTTTTTAAGTTTTAAAATAGGAAACATTTCTTATACTTGGGGACACTCGTGTCCATCACTTAAACATACCTATCCATTAGTTAGAGACATATGAAACACATTATAAAATAAAAATAATGTCATTTTATACCTAATTTGATATTTAACCTATGGGATGCTTGGTTTTTAATTTTAATTCGTGTTACCTTACAATTTTTTTCATTAGCAAGTAAAATATTTCTATGTATGATATACAAAATACATAATTTTTCCATGTCCCCGCTGTGTCCTGAAAGACATTTTTTGAAATTCACTCTGTTGGCATGGCTGTGTTGTATCATGTCCTCTTTCGTGCTTTTAGCAAAGCTTTTGATTATACCTCCTTGCTCTACACAGCCCAACATTTTGCTAAGAGCTTCCATCACAATAATAAAAAGGAAGGTGACAGGGGATCTCCTTGTCTCAATTCCCCAGAGCTCGTGAAGAAACCTGTATGAGAACCATTAATTAATACATAAAATCTCACCGTTGAAATGCACCTACTAATCCACTTCCTCCATTCCTCTCCCAAAGCACATCCTTTCCATGACATAACAGTAGAAAATCCCACCTAACATGAACATATGCTTTCTCAATATCCAGCTTGCAAATCACCCATGGCTCCTCACTTTTAATTCTCGAATCCACTAACTCATTAGCCACAAGAACAACATCTAAAATATGTCTCCCTCCTACAAAGGCATTGTGCACTTCAGGCATAGCACGACCAATCACCTTTCTTTGTTGCAATGCTACCACCTTTGGCAAGAGCTTATAAATACAACCCACGAGGTCGTTATGATTGGAGATATTATTACTATTACAAAAGTGGATTGCGCTTGCCTCTTGAAACTAAACAACTTCTGTGATAGAATCAAAGTAACGTAATAAGCATTGACACTTTAAGAAGTTGTTGTGTCCGTATTGGACATGAAACTCGTTGAACATTCTCTCGACATGTGTCGGACATGCATCCAAACTTGTCCTATTTTTTTTTTTTTAAAGAACTGGACAGGTTTTAGACACTTGAGGGACGCATGTGTCCACCGCTTAAACATACATGAAACACGTTGTAAGTTTGAAAAAAATAACTTGAGTTCCAATTGTAAATAAAAACATTGTGGATTTATAGCTAATTGGATGTTGAAGCTATGAAATACATGGTTTTAAATTTTAGTTAGCACTATCTTGCAAATTTTTTTTTATTTTTGAGGAAAATATTAATATATATGTCAGGAAAAATTATTCGAATATAACTATTTTTGTGTCCCTGCTGTGTCATTTCTTGCATTTTTTGAAAGTGTCTGTGTTGAGGTGCCCTGGCCTTGCTTCTTAGATGTTGACCTACCATGTTCTATTTGTATTGTCATTGGGCATGCCCTTACAAATTTTTCCACATATTACAATGCTGCTTTAGGAAGATGATGAACATACTCTTGAGGAAGATGAGGCTCTTATTACTGAAGTAGAGAGGCAAGAAGAACTGGTAGCTCTGCACAATGAGGTAGATCTACCTCTTGAAGAGCTACTCAAACATTATATGGAGAAAGGTGAATCTTTGCTTGTTCACTTTCTTTTAAAGACCTGCCGTTTTCTCACCCCCTCATTTCTTTATCCCTTAAATTTTTATGTTTCTTGAATGTGATAAAATTAGTAAGAGTTGTCTCTCTCTCTCTCTCTCTCTCTCTCTCTCTCTCTCATGCACACACTCACACTCACACAGACATACATGGTGTGGGTATTTGTACTTTCATGTATTGGTTAATTAGACACCATCGTTTCTGCAACTTTTCTGTGACATTCACCTTGATTAATACGAGCTTTCTCAGTTAGCGGAGAAAGTAGTCCAGAATTGAATCTGCATGCAGCTGAGCCAACTCAGTCAGGGGAAGATGACAGTGAGAGTAAGTAGCAGGTAACCTTCTGATTTGGATAACCAGGCGATTGTCCCTAAGATGGTGGCATAATTGCTTTGCAGATAAAAGTGATGGTATTTCTTCTGTCCCCAAGATTGACAGAGGCAACTCAGTTGCAGTCCCTGGTCGTCGTTGTGTAAGTTGTATGTGTTTATGCTTATTGTCTTGATTGGTGAAACAAGTTTGGTGCTCAACGTAATATGTTTTCCTTTCCATATCACAGGGTGAAATTGAAAACCACATTTCAGAAAATGAGGCACACCAAATTGGAAAGATATCCGAAAGTTCACAGGAGTTGAACAAAAAGCATATGCCATATGACTTTCATGATGAACAGGTTAGGGAAAAAAAAAATTGCATGTGTATTTTACTTTTAAAAAATTTTGTTTTCCTTTATAATTTTGGATATATATATGTATATTTTACTTTCTAGCTATTTATTTTCCTTTTTAATTGTGGATTGCAAAAGTTGAATTCTGAATATTTTTTTTTCATTGGGTTTTTTTTTTTGGGTTGGTTTTGTGCTTCATGAGTTATGTTTCTGGCTTTTATTTTTTTAAAGAGATAATAAAAGTAACTTGTAGGATACTATTAGTAAGCTTATTAACTGCAGAAGTGAGCTAACTTTCTCTTGTGGTTTATGTTGTACCATTTCTGGCAACTTCAATGCATTGTCGTACCATTTATGCTTGTATCTCCCCAGGTTATTATTTTTGCATTATGTACATCAGTTATAAGCTTCTGGATATGAAAGGTATTGGATTTGGGAAGGTCCCTTGACTTATAAATTCTATTATATTCTTGTTGACACCCAGCATACTGAGGGGGCTTCTTTAGAAGAGAGAGCAACAATTGAGGGCTTAGAAAAGTGGTGGTTATCAAGTCTATCGATTATCCTATTTGAGAATTCTGAAGTCACTTGGAGGTTTCAATTGTCTGCTGTGGCGGAATGTTTAGTTGATCTATGGTAGGGATAGGGGGTGCAGTAACTTGAAGATCAATCTTAGCAGAGAATTGTTAATCGGTGTGCCAATATGATCTGAAATAGTATTTGGGTCTTCTGAGCCTGCTGCATTGCTATTTTAAGAGGGAGGACAAGAGTTATGTGGAGTGGGAGTGTGTCATATTGGTGTCAAACTTGACGGTTTGCGTTGGACAGGAACAAGGCTGTAAGGTGGAGTAACTGGAGTTCTCTTCTTTTTTTGAGCCCCGAGTTCAGTAGACAATTAGACTGGGATTTTTTTTATGTACTTTCTTCAGCCTGGAGGAAATAATTAGTAAAATTAGTGGTGGATTGGCTTTTTGTCTTGGTAATCTTTATGCCAAAGAGGTTTGGTGGCAGAAAGGCACCGCTAGTTATGTAGTGGTAATGGATGCCATTTTATTTCTGTTTATGATCTGAGTTGGGATGAATGGTTCCTTTGAACTGCTACTCTCCTTGTTTAAGCATATTAAAATGAAACACCACTTTATATGGTTTAGAGCTTAGCACTTTGTCCCTTCACTAGTGATGTCACAGTTACTTTGGGCTGCTAAGTATGACAATAGTGCGATGGGCAAGTTTGCTGGTTAGTATAATATGCTTGATACAATATCTGTTTCTGCATGAGGTTTCATT
The DNA here is from genome assembly GCA_033060915.1 of Euryodendron excelsum. Taxonomy (NCBI): domain Eukaryota; kingdom Viridiplantae; phylum Streptophyta; class Magnoliopsida; order Ericales; family Pentaphylacaceae; genus Euryodendron; species Euryodendron excelsum. The sequence continues at coordinate 3,195,264 of CM065392.1, read as the reverse complement.
GTGGAAAATCTGTTGTCTTTGGTATGTTGGAGTTCTGGTTTGAGGGCAGTTCTGTGCCAAAATATATAAGATTAGTAAGATGAATTTGAATTGGAGGTTGTCAAATGAATTTGAAGAAGAGGTTGGAGTTTGAACATGCAGCACATAAAATTTCTAGTAATTTTTGCACTCTTTGTTAGCCCCTTGCTCTCTGGTTAACTAGTTGAATTCAGCATCTGTGCCAGTGTCTGTCAATGTGGATGTGCTTGAGCTTATTGCATTGTGCATGGAGACAGAATGGTTTATACTTTAACATGTGGAGTAATTTTAAGAATATACTTAATTTGAAGATAAATAGAGTGGGATGCTGTGTCAAGATGGTGTTTCCATTCGTATCTTTTTGCGAGGAGCAAGATACCCTTTTTTGCTGTTAGATCTGAACCTTTTGTTCTTTTTCCGCTATTAAATATTATGTAATGGCTGGTTAGATTTTGAGCATGTCAGATATCTGGGAGAAACATATCATATATACATTCCCATAACATTCTGGTTTTGTGTTGAAATGGGTCGCGACAAACAGAAGAGTTTCGGTAACATGGTTGTATTCGTTTCATTCTGGGAAAACATGATATGCATATTCCCTTTTGTCTTATATGTGTACGTTGATGGTTTTATAGCTTTGGTCATTCTTGTTGAGATGGATTATTTTCCAATCTAACTGCAATTATCATTCTTGCTCTTTGTATCAGATATCCTTTCTGGGTTCATAATAAGTTGCTTTTGTCTTGTATTCCAATTTATGTAGGAGGATGGCGATTTTGTTCTTGCTACGGGAGAAGAAAAGGTATGTACTTTGATAAGCATGCTGATGTCGTACTGCTCAATTATGGATTCTGTTTTTCTGTGTCTTACATACAAAGTTGCTCTTTCAGTTTTTAAGAGATGGAGGAATGTCTTTTTCTTTTTATTAACTGCAACTGTGTGTAGTAAATGTGTTAGATCATTGGTGATAAAATAATGATTTTTGGCTGGCACTGTTGTTTGAAAATGTTATACAGATTACAGACCTGCAATTGACTAATCTATGTTTTAGGTTCAAGCATGAATCATGATTCTATTTAGGTCTGTATTGGGCCTACTGGCCAAGGTTTTATGTTTTTATGTTCTATGTTTAATTTGCTGAAATTTGAGATGATTTAAATTCCTTTCTGCTTATCCTCACCAGAATTGGTTCTACAGTGGATACATAACTACTACCTGTGGTGACTTATATTTTCATATATGCTTGTGGCTCTTCATGGCTATGTCTACTCATTTTGATGCCAATGTTCAGGATGATGAGGCAACCTTGTCAGAGGAGGAAGAACTGGCAAAGGCTGAATCAAATGAGCCCATAGATGAGGTAGAGAGCATCTTTAGTTCTCTGCTTTCAATCATCTAGCGATAGTTTAGGTTCTTTTACCCTTATATATGTAGACATATCCTGATTTGTACACTACAAAAAAAAAGAAAAGAAAAGAAGATATATCCTGACTTCTGTTTTTTTGTCTTAGTGGTTTTGGTTTAACTTGAAATTTGGTTCCCGTTAATTAAGCTGCAATTTTGCAGGTTGCATTACTGCAGAAGGAGAGTGAAATTCCTTTAGAAGAACTGCTTGCAAGGTATAAAAAGGTATGTTGAGGAGTGCTTTCACTTGTTGCTTGATAGTTCATATCATGTTTTGATTTTCCTTGGCCATCTGCTTCTGTTTATCAGGAATGCGATATTGATGAGGATGCTGAGGATGACTTGGAGTCTGTATATGATTCAGCTTCTGCAGAATTATTGGCTTCTCCAGCACAGGAACAAGTTGAACCAAAGCAGCAGCATGTTCCTATGGAGGAAGATGAGGAACCTAGTGAACTGCAGCCTGTTGTGGGTCCCATTACAGAAGAGGAAGTAGAACCTAAGAAACTATTGGAAGAAGGAAGGGAGAGTGAGGATAGAGTTGCTGATGCAGCTGCTGCTGCAAGGTCTGCACAGCCAACTGGTAACACATTCTTGACAACCAAAGTGCGTACAAAGTTCCCCTTTTTTCTCAAGTACCCTCTTCGTGAATATCAGCATATTGGATTGGACTGGCTTGTTACAATGTATGAGAAAAGACTTAATGGGATTCTAGCTGACGAAATGGGGCTTGGAAAGACTATTATGACAATTGCTCTTCTAGCTCACCTCGCATGTGAAAAGGGTATATGGGGCCCCCATCTCATTGTTGTCCCAACCAGTGTCATGCTGAACTGGGAAACTGAGTTTCTCAAATGGTGTCCTGCTTTCAAAATATTGACATATTTTGGAAGTGCAAAAGAGCGGAAAATGAAGAGGCAAGGGTGGATGAAACAAAATTCTTTCCATGTATGCATAACGACTTACAGACTTGTTATACAGGATTCTAAAGTTTTTAAGCGGAAGAAGTGGAAATACTTGATTTTGGATGAAGCTCATCTGATAAAAAACTGGAAGTCCCAGAGATGGCAAACTCTTCTTAATTTCAATTCCAAACGGCGTATCCTTTTAACTGGTACACCACTGCAGAATGATCTTATGGAACTCTGGTCTCTAATGCATTTCTTGATGCCACATATTTTTCAGTCTCATCAAGAATTTAAGGATTGGTTCAGTAATCCAATATCGGGAATGGTAGAGGGACAAGAAAAAGTAAACAAAGAAGTTATTGATCGCTTGCATAATGTCCTTCGCCCATTTCTTCTCCGTCGATTGAAAAGAGATGTGGAGAAGCAGCTTC